>VDFB02390709.1:0-26407 GCA_007258455.2 Sequoia sempervirens | reverse complement strand
ACAAATGTAATATATATACATATATACATATTTCAATAATTTTTTATTGAAGCATAACTATGAATATGAAAATCCAAAACATAAACACGCATGATGTCATAAGGCTTAAAAATGCATTATAACATTATTGGACTATGTATGTGTATCTACAAAAAAATTCATGTAATGTTGGGTTTTTCCTTGTTTAAATCAAATAGTCCATGGTCCATGATTTAAAATCTATATATGTGTATGTACATATATGCATATTCATATACATATTTCTAAATAGTGAACAAATATTTAAAATAATTTGCAGTGCGAATGATTGTGAAATGATGAACACACAAATAGAAGTCTTATATTTTCAAGACATACATGATCTTCTTGGATCAAAGGACATATTTTTAGATCTATGAGTTATCAGGAAAGCTAATCAAACATGCAAGTGACTTGGATAGTAGCCTAATGCAAGGACAGTCATAGAGCAAGGTGAATGTATTTGATGGTATGAAAGTGTAAGGGTTATATAAATTGGAAATATATATTATATGATATATATATATATATATAATCTAATATAGATATATATCTATATAAGTTTTTATACATTTATATAAATATATATACACATATACATTGCTCTAAATATATGAGTATGTTTGTACTGCATATTATTTTGGTGGCTCTTAATGTTTTCCAAGGTTAGTATTTTGTAGCAGTTTTCCCTCCATTTTTTTTTTTGTTATTGCAATTGTCATGCAGATTGCTTCTAATGGTTTCAAGCACCGTGTGTTTGAGATTTCTCTAGTTTATTTTTAGAATGATGAAGATTTGGCTTATAGAAAGATTAAGAATTTTGCAAAAGATGTTCAAGGAAAGAATATTCTTACAAATTTATGGGTAAGCATTATATGTTCAATCACTTTTAAGGATTTTGCAATTTTTTGCTTTATACATGGGTGTTTGAAGTTTCAATTGTTTGATTGTGTAGGGTATGGATTTCACCATAGACAAGCTCAAGTCTTTGGTACACAAATGACATACAATGATAGAGGCTCATGTTGATGTCAAGAAACTAATAACTACACGTTGAGCATGTTTTACATTGTATTTACAAAGAGAAGTCCTAATCAATTCAAGTGGACATGCTATGCCCAATCAAGTCAAATAAGATAGGTAAAAATGACTTATGTAATGGGATACATCTACTATATTTGCTAGATATTAGTGTTCATTGCTTGGTTACCAAATGCCTGTTTCCAGATTCATGAAAAGATGACATAAAATATGGTTCATGAAGCTTCATGTATTTATTTACTTTAATATATTTAAACTGATAAGAGTATATCGTTGTGTGCAAATAGTAATTACTCCAAAATGAAAACCTCTACCCAAATAAGTGGAAGAAAATAGATTAACTCATATCCTAAAATTTCTCAATAAACTGGGGAAAAAATTGTATACCAATTAAATTTCATGATTATAATGGAGGTATTCAGAAAAAATATGACAATGTTCTATTTAATTCACATTCTATGTAATAATTTCATTGTAATATATTGTTGTGTGCAAATTGTAATTACTAAAAAAAGAAAACCTATACCCAAATAAGTGGAAGAAAAAAATAATCCCATATCTTGAAACTGATCAATAAATTGGGGAGAAAACTATATACCCATTAAATTTCATGATTATAATGGAGGGATTCAAAAAAAAAAATCTGATAATGTTCTATTTAATTCACATTATATGTAATGATTTCATAGCATACTATAAAAAATAATCATCGCACTAAAACCCTCAATGCCATACACATAATAATTCCACAATGCAATGAAACCCTTCATGACAATAGTCATTCACTATAATTATTTGATAGTATAATAAACCGCAACACGACATCCATATAATTATGCGAAGTTGACAAAATAGATGGAGGAGAACAAATTAAATCAAATCAAATCATTATCTAAAAAGTTGTAAGTAAAATTTGTGGGTCGACTAAAATATCACAGGGACAACATGTATCATATGTATTCCTCAAACTAGTTAAAAATTTGGGACATTATCCCAATACCCATTAAAATTAATGATTTTTCACAAGGGATTCTAAAATAAATCAGACAATGTTCTATTTCATTCACATTCTATGTAATGATTTCGTAGTATACTATAAAGAAAATCATTACAATGAAACCCTTGATGCCATCGAGAGAAATGGTAAAAAACACAACAAAATGCACAATGACCTTCGATGCCAACTACAACCCATTATTGATCATACAAAATGCCAGGGGAAAGGACGAGGAGAATGTTACTTGGTAGTCGAGGACACCAAGAATAACCCACAACATTTGGAGGAGATCAAGAAGATGGAAAGAGAAGGATGTGCAATAAAACCACGAGAGATAATTATTTTAGGGCTAAAAGATACCCAACAACTCATGTTGAACTTAACCTATACCTATGGTTAAGTAGACGTATATGTGACATGTGTGAACATATTCATATGGTCAGGTAAATAAATTGCACCCACCTTCTAGCTAACCCATGTTTAAATATGAGTGGGCCCACATACAAACACATTGAATTAAAAATGGGTAGTGGCGAAGTGGTAGTAATGTAGCGGATGAAGCTTTAAAAACACATTTTTTAACCAGTTCTCGCTTTACAAGTTCAAGCAAACGTGTTTTTAACTACCCACAAGCAATTTTTTTATTTAAGCTAATAAGTCACTTACAGAGAGGCCCAAACAAAACAAAAATCAACGAAATTCGATGTATTCTTCACTCTCTACAGGTGTCCGAAGTTAGCCTTGGTGACTACTGGTACGTTTCCCCTAGCATACTTTTTCCCAACAGCATTTAACAAGCTCACTTTTCAATATTTTAATTTGTAATTTTCCTCCAATGTAAAACAGGGAAAAATGGAATGTATTTTCAATTTTCGTTTTAATTTTTTAATTTTTTCTAGTTTAATTTCAGCTGATTCGTCATGAGCTTCCAGATGTTTTGGGTCTGGGACATTAATGAGTGAAATTATTCACAGGTAATGACTAAGGTAGCATTAGAGACATCGATATTTAAAACTGTCCCTGATAGATTTTAATCCAATAATATTTTTATTTGTTCTCGTGGTTAGTGTAGCAAATTTCATGCCTTACTGGATTTTCAATGATCAGAATGTTGAGAATTGTGTCTCAACCTTGCAAGCTTTTTCTAGAAAATTCTAGAATTTGTTTGTGGTAATTCTCCACATGTTTATGTGTTGGAAAAAGGTGTATGAGTTGTTAAAAAATGTGCCTTGTCCCTAGTAGAATTTAGGAGGGCTATTTTTAGAGTATAAACAACTCATTGTATAACTTTTATGGGGGTCTAAACTAGAGGACAAAATTATGGACGAAAATGTTATTTTAACTTGGTTGTTTTTCCATCTTGGAGTTACAAATGACAAGTGGGTAACATGTGGCATGGTTGTTTTGCCCATGGTTTTGGCCCATGGTTTTGTAAAACCACAAATGGTTTCCAGGTTGTAAATCACTATAAAAGGAGGGCTTGGGGAGGTGTTTGAATCATCAAGTTCAGTTTGCAAGACTGGGTGCTAGAAGGAGTCTCTCCGAGTCCGAGTTCGAGTTGTGGTGATGCGCTCCTGTAAGAACTTGCATTGCAAGTGTATTGTAATCTTCTTGATTTGATAATACATTGTGCGGGTTTTGGAGGGTGGGGTTTTTCTCCTAGAAGGGTTTCCCCACGGTAATTATTGTGTTATGTGTTTATTGTGATATTTCATTTATGCATGTTTATTTGTCCATTGAAATCTTTGTAATAGTTAGTTGAATTTGCATAATTGTCCTCTCAAGATTAGCATAGGAGCTAAATTTTACCACCTTTGGGCATGTGTGCAGGATCATCATGGACAAAACCGTAGACCTTTAAGTGGCAAAAAAAAATTTAGAAAAATCAGAGTTAGCAACTTGACGCAGTAATTTGAATAAGCATTTGGTATTAGTTCAAATATATAATAATAGAATATGTAGAAAATTGAATGTAGTTTCTAAACTACTAGGTTTTTTTTTTTTTTTAAACTTCTATTTGGTGAAAATTTGAAATTTCAATGCAGTAGTACTTAAATTTCAAGGAAAAAATAAGAAGTAGGTGTATGCTTGACTACCCTAACCACAATAAGATGATAATATTTTTTTATAAGATTTTAGATATAAGTAGAGTGACTCATGTCCCAATGTGATGCATATTTTTTGTAATTTTTTTCCAAGTAAATAATTAATTATTATTTTTTAATTCGGTAACTTTTAAAATTATAAAAACTGTATGTCTAACCACCTTAACTTGGTCAAAACTCATGAAATTTAATTCTTTTTTAAATCTTATAGTATGCTTAATCATAGAATGTGACAGTATGTTTTGGATTCAAAAATCAGATACTGATTGAAAAGATATAGATGTTTCTTTTCACCAGGGCTATCAATTAGGACTTTAGTTATAATTCATATAGAAAAATGAATAATAATTATTTATTAAATTCAAAGTAAAAGAGCACTTTATATTGGTGGAAAGTTGAGAATGTCCTTGAAAACCCTTTTCATTTCATCACCTTTAAGCAATTTTTGTTAGCCACATACCCTACAAATACCCATCATGAGTTACTTTTGGCCCATCATGATACCGTGACATTACCGCTTTTCTTCCTTACAAGTGGTATCAGAGCCTGGCCAGTTTTGGTTCTATTTGTTGGGTACAGGGTTTTTTGAGCTAATCAAGGTTTGAGTGGGAGCTTGTGTAGAGGTTTTCATTTCTGTATTGCAGGATTGCAAAGATGGCAAGCATATCGGGGAGGATTGATGTAGAAAAGTTTTCTGCACAAACTTTGAGATGTGGAAGCTGAAGATGGAAGATCTGTTAATTGATCGAGATCTATGGGATGTGGTGGATGAGAATATGCTAAGGCCCGCAGATCCAACTTTAGCTACACAATATGATGTGACTGATAGAAAAGCTAAAGGTCTCATCAGATTGTGTCTTGGAGATTCAATTCTGATTAATGTCCATGAAGAATCTACTACAAAGAAGCTTTGGAAGAAGCTAAGTGAGATCTACCAAGCAAAATCACTTGTGAATAAGATTTTCTTGAGGAAGAAGTTGTATTCCTTGAGAATGGAAGAAGGTGGACAAATTTTTGAGCATCTTGAAACATTCAATATGTTGGTGACTCAGTTGACCTCAGTTGGGGTTAAGATGGATGAAGAAGAAAGGTGCCAAACTTTGTTGTGTTCGTTGCCAGACTCATGGGACAGCCTTGTCATGGCCATAGGGAGCACTTCAGTTGTCTTGAAGATGGAGGATCGCTTGTATCTATAGCGAATGGAGCGCAGAAGAATGAATAGGACCTTGATGGAGAAGGCTAGGAGTAGGCCGAGTGGAGCTAGACTGAACAAAAGTTCTGGGCTGAAGTGTTGCCACTGCCTACTACCTGATAAACAGGTCTCCTACATCAGCTCTTGTTGATAAGATGCCAATGGAAGTGTGGTCGGGCCACAAGCCTTCACTTAGACATCTGAGAGTGTTTGGTTGTGAGGCATATGCTCATGTGCCAAAGGAGAAGCGAAAAAAATTGGACAACAAAGCTGTCAAATGTATCTTCATCGGATATAGTTATGGTGTGAAAGGATACAAGCTTTGGGATCCTGTTGCACAAAAGGTATTTTATTCCAGAAGTGTTATTTTTAGAGAAACTAAGCCTTCTTCTATTATAGTGCAGCCAGAACAGATGGAAGAAAAGAAAGATGTGATTCAACTGCCTACTACACCTGAGAAAGTTGAATCGAGGCCCTTAGAAAGACAAGATGTTGAGGAGAGCTCTACGAGTTCTGAATCATCAGAGGAAGAGGGAGAACCTAAACCTGAACCAGATCTTGTTCGAAGGTCTAGTAGACAGAGGAAAGCACCAAAAAGGTATGGATATTCTCCTGATGATTGGAGGTGTATATTTGCTTTGAATGCTAATATTGATGAACCGAGATCTGTAGAAGAGGCTCTTGGTATGAATGATTCAGAGTCCTAGAAAATAGCCATGGAAGAAGAGATGGCAGCTCTTAAGAAGAATGACACATGGGACCTTGTACCATTGCCTGAAGGACGGAAGCCTGTTGGTTGTAAATGGGTGTTCAAAAGGAAGATGGGTTCAAATGGAAGCATTGAGAAGTATAAAGCACGTTTGGTTGCAAAAGGTTACTCCCAGGTTGCAGGAGTTGATTATGGTGAAATTTTTTCTCCTGTAGCAAAAATGACATCCATTCGATTTTTACTTTCTATTGCAGCTGCTTATGATCTAGAGGTTGAGCAGATGGATGTGAAAACAACTTTCCTTCATGGAGATTTGGAGGAAGAAATTTATATGACACAGCCAAAGCACTTTGTGGTGAAAGGTAAAAGTCATTTGGTTTGTAAGTTGAAGAAATCCTTGTATGGTTTAAAACAAAGTCCTAGGATGTGGTACCAGAAGTTTGATACATGTGTTTTGAGTTTGGGATTTGTGCGATCTAAATCTGATCACTATATATATTACAAGTCTGATGGTGATTATTTCCTAGTTATTGCCTTGTATGTCAATGACATGTTGTTTATTGGAAAAGGAAAAGGTTTGATTGTAGAATTAAAATCTTAGCTCTCAGCAAAGTTTGAAATGAAAGATCTTGGTACAGCAAGGCATATTTTGGGAATGGAGATTATAAGAGATAGGAAAAATAGAAAGCTTTGGCTAGGCCAGAGTAAGTATGTTGGTACTATTCTAAGAAGATTCAATATGCAGGATTCTAAACCATTGAGTGTTCCTATTACTATGGGAACAAAGCTTTCTAGCTCACAGTGTCCTACATCCCCATTGGAGATGGAAGAGATGAGTCGAGTACCATATCAGAGTGCTGTTGGAAGTTTGATGTATGCTATGGTTTGTACAAGACCAGACATTGCCCAAGCAGTGGGAGTACTTTCCCGTTACATGTCTAATCCAGGAAGAGCACATTGGGATGTAGTAAAAAGAGTTTTCAGATACTTGTGGGGTACCTCAGAGTACTCTATATGTTTCCATGGAACAAGAAACAAGCATTCCTTGGATATTCAAGGCTACGTGGATTCAGACTGGGCTGGTATGTTGATAAAAGAAGATCCACCAGTGCATATGTGTTTACATTATTCGGTGGTGCAATCAGTTGGATGAGCAAGCGACAAGCTGTGGTCGCTTTGTCCACTACAGAGGCAGAGTATATGGCAGCTACTCATGCCTGCAAGGAAGCCATCTGGCTAAAGAGATTGTGTTCAAATATAGAGTTCAAACAGGGTGCAGTGACAATTTATAGTGACAGTTAGAGTGCAATCTGCCTAGCGAAGAACCCAACATTTCATGCCAGGACCAAGCACATTGATGTACAATATCATTTTGTGAGAGATATGGTCGAGGACGGCAAGGTGAAGCTGGAGAAGGTGGAGACTTTGGTGAATGTTGCTGATGCATTAACTAAGCCCGTGAGCACAGAGAAATTCAGATGGTGTTCAGAGTCTATGGGGCTCTCGGCCCCTAGCAATTAAGTCCATGACACTTTGGATCCCCTGACTCTTGCAAGGTGTTCGACAAGTGGGAGAATGTTGAGAATTGTGTCTCAACCTTGCAAGCTTTTTCCAGAAAATTCTAGAATTTGTTTGTGGTAATTCTCCACATGTTTATGTGTTGGAAAAAGGTGTATGAGTTGTTAAAAAATGTGCCTTGTCCCTAGTAGAATATAGGAGGGCTATTTTTAGAGTATAAACAACTCATTGTATAACTTTTATGGGGGTCTAAACTAGAGGACAAAATTATGGACGAAAATGCTATTTTAACTTGGTTGTTTTTCCATCTTGGAGTTACAAATGACAAGTGGGTAACATGTGGCATGGTTGTTTTGCCCATGGTTTTGGCCCATGGTTTTGTAAAACCACAAATGGTTTCCAGGTTGTAAATCACTATAAAAGGAGGGCTTGGGGAGGTGTTTGAATCATCGAGTTCAGTTTGCAAGACTGGGTGCTAGAAGGAGTCTCTCCGAGTCCGAGTTCGAGTTGTGGTGATGCGCTCCTGTAAGAACTTGCATTGCAAGTGTATTGTAATCTTCTTGATTTGATAATACATTGTGCGGGTTTTGGAGGGTGGGGTTTTTCTCCCGGAAGGGTTTCCCCACGGTAATTACTGTGTTATGTGTTTATTGTGATATTTCATTTATGCATGTTTATTTGTCCATTGAAATCTCTGTAATAGTTAGTTGAATTTGCATAATTGTCCTCTCAAGATTAGCGTAGGAAGTGATTCCATGCACCTTTGCTTCCTTACATGTAGGCACCGAAATGACCGAAGTGACAGTACACATTCTAGACGCCCCTATGCTAGAGCTGGCTGACAAGAAGCAGATAAAACCAAGATCCGATATAAGGCAATGAAGCATGAATCGTAAAATTGTTTTAAGAGGGAAAAACATTAATAATTGTGGAATCATACTTTTTATCAAATGAGCACAACGCGCGGATGAATGTGTTGCAGAAGTTAAAAAAAGGCATGGTGAAGAGGTTCAAAGAGCTAGCTATCAATATCAAAGAAACTCCCTTGTTCTTCCAAGATGTAGTAGAGAACTTGTTAAACGATGGGGCAAAGCTGAAGAGTATACTGGAGGGAATCCTCACCGGAAGAAACAAGGAGCTGGAGATCTTATTTTATGAATCAAGTCTAACATATAATGTTTTATTTATCAATTTGTATATATTCTCACTTAAGCAAATCTTAAACAAAATAAAAATACTAATTTTCATACTAGGCTTATAAAAAATTTGAAAATGGGTAGTAATTATGTTCTTTATCATAAATAATTAGCAATCCATTTTTATTTGGTGGTAAAGATTCATAATATAAAATCTATAGAAAAACATATAATTATTTTTTATCATAAATAATTAGCAATCCATTTTTGTTTGATGTTATAGACTCATAAAATAATTCAAATTGAAACTAGACGCAATTATGATTCAAATAAAAGATTTACTTTTACTTTTATATTAAAAATATTTTTCATGTATACAAAATGCTTCTAAAATAATTGAATATAAATATTATATAATTTATATTTTAACATTATTTTGTATAAATCATCTTTAAAAGATGCCACTAAAATCACACCATGTATGAGATTTATTAGAACAAATACCACAAACTTCAGATCTAACTCCAGATCATGAAAATGACGACGTAATGTGAAAAACTAAAAGGGTACTTTTTTTCCCGACCTAACTAAGAAAAGAAACAAAAGCCAAAACTGAACGAAAACACTGAAAAATCATGAAAATTCAACCTCATCTCCCTGTGCCAGTTTTCCATACTCCATGAAACATAACAAGTAAAAATCGCTTTAACAATATTACTTTTAATAGGATGGTCTTTGAGCTAATCACTATTCGCTTCAAAATTCAAATGCCTAGTTGTTCCTATGGTGGGTTCTCTTAAGGCCTGGTAAAATCCCAGAACCAAATCTGTATCATTCCATTCCTTATGGCTTGGATCGGCGGGCAAAAAGCCATATTTAGCCCTGGTTCCGATTCCTACTCTGTATTTATGAAATGAATTAAAAAAATGATTAAGCATTTGCATTTAATAGCGCACATGACACCGACCCAATATTGCAGAAATCTGTATAAGACAAAGAAATGTTAACAAAAGACCCAGTTATATATTATTGCTAATAAGACAGGTAATATAGATACGCAATACAACGCTTATTGCATCAACAGACGAAGAGAGACATCATCAAGTTCATCCACTACATCATTAGATTTATATTATCACACAACCTGGCGAATGGGGCCCAAGATCGTCCCTGTGACAGAGCAAGCAGTAGTGGAATGGCAATCGTAACCGCATGACAACTTCCAAAACACTGTTTCCACATAATCAGACTTGGAATAATCTTCCGGCACCATTAAGATGCGGTTACTGTCGGGCGCCCAGCACACGCTGTTCCCACTTGCAAAGCTCACAACCATTGGTTTGTACTCGTATGGTACTCCCTTCGTCAATATCTTTCAACAAAACAAATAAGAAACCGAGATTAAGATCAATATACTACATCAAGGGGGTATTTAAGATAGTTTTTAAGACAATATTTGAGTATATTGTCTTAAATTGAGACAGAAAAAAAGTTGTTTATTGTCTCAAGTATTGTCTTTAAGGGGGTGTCTCTATAAAGACAATATAAAATTGTCTCTATAAAGACAATATGACATAGAAGTATTTTTGTCTCTTTAAAGACAATATGAAATTGTCTCTATAAAGACAATATGACATAGAAGTATTTTTGTCTCTTTAGAGACAATTTCACGTTTGTCTCTTTAGAGACAATTTCACTTTTGTCTCTTGAAAGACAATAGTTGGGATTAAAGACATTGTCTCTACAGAGACAATATGTAAAAATTGTTTCTTTAGAGACAATATGTAAAAATGTATTAAAAAAATAAACAATTCAATGTTTTCAAATTCTCGTCGTCCTCCTATTTGTTGGAGTTTTTATTTTTTATTTTTCAAATGCGATGGAAAATTATAATAGAAATTATCAATGATTTTGAAGTTGGAACAATGAACAGTTGTCGAATACACAAAGCATAATGTTCATAAAAAACAAAGAAAATAATGCATCCTAATCCAAATTCATAAAGTAAATGCCAATAAGTATTTTTTTATTTATAGTTTATAAACTTGTTCATACAATCATGAGCAACACGTATGTCATAACATGACATACACAAACGATTCATTTCTAGGAAAGACAAAATGTTAATATTTTCCTAAAAGCCATTGGAATATACCCAACTACCAGCATAACTCTTTCGAGCATGGCAAGGTAGCTTGACAAAGAGTTGACTCAATTGTCTGGACTGGACAATTTTGCTTCAGAATAGGAACTTTCTTCTTGCATGCTTATGTATGGTCCTTTCAAACGCTGATAACTTTTCATTGTAACAATCCACTAAATCATGTACTTTGTTATTGATGAATGACAAGATTTCAAATCGTCTTTGAGCATAACACAGCCTTTCAAGATTTTGATATGATTTTGGAGAGAGTTGAATTCTTCCTTTAAGATAATCAATACGGTGAAAGCAAAATTTTCCTGCAAGCAAACAATATTAGATTTAACAAGTAAATCCATTTGCATTATTCATTTAAAGAACCACAAATCCACAAGTCTCTACACATTAACTGAAAATAATAAATCTGCAAATCAAACCCCAAAAAAATATCCAATTATAAGCAACCACTACACTAGTCATTTGATAGCCCAAAAGTGAAAATATGTGATCCCAAAAAACTTTCACAAATATTTTCTTTCATATAACTTACTGCTCAAGCTGGGCTGCAAACTGTGCAATTTTAAGTTGGCACTGGTTAGCCGTACTAGTAACTTCTTCACCTTGATAGAGCCCTGCAACTCGCTCAAACTATTCCAAAGCCAGTTCCAAAGTTTCTTCAGCTTCATATATTTCACCGAATTCCTGTAGAAAACAATATTTTGAAGTACATTGGAAATCTAAATTATGGAAATTGACTTCTAAATTTCCAAATCAAAATCTGGTTGATGACCTCCAATATCCCAATTGAAGTATAAAACTCTAGAAACCAATAGATCTGATAGATACATGAAATTCTAACTTTATAAATTATAAACAATAAAATTCTGCTTAGACACAACCAACACACAGAACAACCAAAACTCTCAGGTAAGCCAATTTCAATTATGATGCTAAGGTAAATCAATCACAGAAAAAAAACTAAACGGACAAGGAAAATCTCTATGAAATTTAGTGTAATGAAGAACAGTTTAGAAGCTGTGATAGTTTTAGCATAACAAGGAGTACAATACAAGAAACAGCTGTGAGAAGAAGTACCAAGAACTGGAAGTTACAGCCATCTCCCACTTTAAGAAAAAGACACAAAATAATGGACTGGAAAGAGAGGACAGCCATAGTAGTGCCAAAACTAGTGTTGACCTTAGAAACTACTATCTTTGGGTCACCATTCAAATTCAAGGAGGACTGTTTGGTCTTTGCTCTATCTATGACCCCAATCACCTCTTAATATGACCTAAGTTTGGAAATGGATGAGGTATAACTCACCATTATAGATTGGGTTCTCAAGGGAAACTTTAACATGGTTGAATACTCTTTTGACATACGTTGGAGTAACAACTCACACTTGTCTTGAGTTAAATTTGATGCTTCTAGATCTTAGCCCATAATTCTTTGGGTGTTTTTGACTCATTCACTAGATTTGTATAAATAGTTAAAATCACCATTGGTCCACTTGGAGTAATCGTAAAGATAGATTCTTCAGAAAATGAGTAGATTAGACTACATTAATCTCTAATGGTTCAAACAAGTTCAAACTTAAGCACCCTTACCTAGATTAGAGTTCAAATGCTGGAATTGATTCCAGATAAAATTTGCATGCTAATAACACATTCTTCTTGCTCTTCAACTTGAAAGAAAATGTAAGACAACCTTTAGATAATTTATACTATAATTATTAACAATCAACAGATTAACATTCTAACATTAAAAAATGCCAGCATATTGTACTACCTCAGGATGCACAATTCCAAATGCCCCAATGCTCTTCCCTTTAAACATAATATTTGCTTGTCTACTAAGGAAAAACTCTGGCTCCTGCAATCAGAAAACATCAGAGCAATGTTATTTATAAATTTCAGTAAAGTGTTTATGCTAGATATGACTACTAGAATATTCAAAGAAAGTTCATTATCCTTTTTCCCCTATACTAATTAAACAAAACCATTTGAATCTTACATGAGATGGCCTTATATAATAGCCTGAGTTATCTCCAACTGAAACAAACGGTACACCGACAACTTCCATAATTCTGTCCACCAGACCATGAATTACCTGCAGGAATCAACAAGTAAAACATGCAATGAGAAAATGCAGGGTATCTCAGACTTAATACTAAGAACTCCTTTTGTCCCCAATGCCAAAATTCTTTTATGGCTCAATTAATTTTTATTTGGCTACGCAGACTTGGGAATTAATTTTCCAAAATTTATTATTAATGGTTGTTGAGCCAAAATATTTTTATGATTTTTCTATGATGCTGGACATTCAAATTGATCTCCTCCTATGAAGGACCAAATATGGGTATCTCTTATGACATCACATTCAAACACCCACAGATTTGAAGCTTAAGGGAAAGTCAACCTAGACATATTCTCAAGGCAAAAAGGTTGGCCAAAAAACTTCACTTCAACAATGCACTATGGAATCGTTACTTTGAAATAGATCACATGTTGAGGATGAGAAAAGGTGGGAACAAACTCGAATTGGATTACCAACAATGTCAAATTTGGTGATACCAAAAGACGAAACCTTCTGTAAAGAGCAAAGCCAAATATGTGTGTCTTTCATGACCTCAGGCTGATTCACCCAAGGATCTGAGTTTTCAGGGAAAGCCAACCTAAAGATATTCACAAAGGTAAAAGGGTTAGCCAGAAAACTCAACTTTGACAATGCAGTAAGGAATAATTAGTTTGCGGCAAAGCACATTTTGAAGAATGATAGTTTGAACTCTAGTTTAAACTCTCTAAATAAGAACCTAATTAGTAGTCCCAAAACCTCTGACCAGTAAAGAAAAGTAGACTTTAATCATTAATGACTACACAGATGAGACACATCACGATGGAATGTAGTGCAAATTTATCTGTACAAACTGGCACTCAAAGATAGAAAGTGAGACATATCCCTTGGAAGGATGCAATTAAGAAGGTTTCAAACTAAAAGACGAAACATAGAATATAACTCCCAAGTATACATTGCCATGATTTCCACAGGCTCTCCATTCTAGAAGAATTGAAACCTGAAAAGAGCATCCTCAGAGACACCATTTCCCACACAGTGATATGGATGAACAGTCTGAACCTATTACAACTTAAGTTAACTTGCTCACAAGCAAATGCTACAAAATTTTAAATATGATTCTTGGTGAGGGAAAGCTAAGCTTCCAAACAATTTATGCAAGCTTAATCAACTAATCCTGTGCCTCCCCTTGAATTTTTTTTGAGATAAATCATAAAACAAAACATTTATATAGACCCAATTCAGAAAGCATACACTTCTATTCCTTCACTTTCTCGGTCATTTAAATTCTGACTTTACTTTTACTCTTTAACAATTAGAATCCAGTATGATATCATCAACATTCAACGGCTCATAATTTTTAGGCATTTAATCTAGAACATTTACATAAAGCTGTGCACATCATATCTTTCCAGAATGGCATACATGTTATCTCAGTTCACCATTCCATAACGGATGCAGAGAAATTAATAGTTTTTGATGTATTTGGTCCATTCTTTTAGTTGATCACTCACAACATTCAAGAAAAGTATTTTGAAATTATAAGTTATCTGTTATGAATTGAGAAGGAAGAAACCAGAATGATTAAGAAATGAAATTAGAAGGAAATCCATTTCTTTATATTATTTAATAGTCATATTATGATAAGGTATAAGCCAAGGAGATTTTGTTACGCCGTCCTTGGAAATATCTACATATATGATGATTTTTTTAATTTTTTGATGAGTATACATGGCACATAATTGAAAGCATAAAGGCCTTTCTATAGGATGAAATGATCAAATTTCAATTTTATAGTGTAACAAATTTATTTCCAGTCAAGAGGAGTTCCATTCATTCAATTGTTTAAAACAATGAAACAGAAAAGTATCTGTCATATTAGACATAAAAATATATTTAATGCTCTTCAAGGAAACAAATCCTATGACAGATATATATAGATAGCAGAAATAAATGACTGAAAAGACAAAATAGGAAAGCGGGAAAACAATTCAATATTTGAAGTATTTCAACATGAATTATAAGAAACACCCCTTAATTGATAAACTTACATATGAGACCTCTCGTTGGTAGTCAAAGTCAGACCTCAAACCTCACCATAGGTCATTCACCCCCAGAGCATGAACTTGAGATGAGGGGGGCCGGCCAGTGACATCATCCTCGCTCTTGCCTTGGGTCTTCACAAGCCCATGTCCAAGAGTTGAGGTGCAAAGTTGGAGTTCCTAACTTTAAAGGACTGGTAAAAGTAGCCAAATGAAGAAACAGATATATCTCTTCAACCAAGGTGTTAGCTTATATTTTAGTTCTCAAGGATGAATGGGAGTGAAAAAATTAATTCTGCAATGAAGTAGTATGACGAGGAATTATCATGAAAAGATTGATTAGCTTCAAGAAACCTCTTAGCAGTTCATCTACAAGTGACTCTTCAGGCTAGCAATCACCAGGCCTACCAATAATAATATTGATTCTGGTAAAGTTAGTAATATTGTTTCCATATAGAGATATAGAGATATTGTTCAAAAGTGATAAATAATTGTCTCAATGACACTTTTATATTACATCCACTCACAAAAGTGATAAATAATTGTCCTATTTTTATTGAAAAAAATTAACTTCGAATGTTGAAACCTTTGATATTGAAGAACAGTTGTTTTCTGAGGTGTAATTTGCAGAATTTAAATCCATACGGTTGCAGGTATTTAAAAGTATGAAATTCTCATATAGGAATTGAAAGTCGTTATAATGGGGAAGAAGATTGGAACGAGGTTCAGGAGAAGACCTGATAATCCTACACAGGGGAAGATGATCATTGGCATCTGTGTACCAATTAAGTGGCACCTTTTCCTTGAATGATACAATAATTATTTGTTTACATTTGCTATGATTTGGTATTTCCCTACATTTAAATCACCATCACATGCCAATTTTCGCTATCTCGTGGACACTAGTATAATTTCTTAGACTCTTACTGAATAACTGAAGTACAATTGCAGGCTTACAAATTGTACTTACCTTTGCTGGCTGTGCATCTGGATCAGGCACTGGAAGATGATAGAATTTCTTATCCCCACAAACAAAAGCAGGGTGTATAGTTCTCAAGGAATTAAAATTAGAAGAACCAGTAAGAAGAGGACTGTTTGAAGTTTGCATTAGCTCATCTTGCAGCTCATTAATGCGTTTCAGGAGCTCCTTCAAATACTCAACAGCATCCCCCAAAATTGACGCCCTGTCCATCTGCTAAACAAGTAAAGCAGTTCTATTTACTACATAGAAAAACTCTCAAATATAAGATAAAACTGCAAATTTCTGTCAAAATTATCAAAGCCAAATTATAAAGTATGTGATCCATCAGCTAAAATCAAACCCTTCTTTGCTATGCCTTGAAAAATTATGAATTAAAGCCGTTACGTATTATCTAATACACTCATCTAAATTATCAGAACATAGAATTCTAATAGGTTATCCCAGCAATCTAAAAATTAATTTATACCACTCCAAACAGTCAAAGCTCTAGAAGGAAAATATTCATTATTCTGTTAATGAAAGACTCTCAAGACGTTTTTGGAACCACTTCTATATTTTTGGGGGCTTGGGAAAGCCAAGATACCTGAGGGGCTGTTGAAATCAATCTGGTGATTAGAATCTTACTTCAGAACCCAATTCCAAACTATAAGAAAAAAATTACTCTAACCATCAACAGTTTTGATTCTTGAAGACCCAAATCAGAACTGTATTATGTACAGAAACATACAATTCTGCTGTTCTGGTTAATATGAATTTATAGTCAAATTTACCTAAAAGGGCATCTCTCCATAGACCTACATCTTAGAGTAAAGCTCATTTGACTAATGAAACTACTGTGTGTTTTCCTTAAATGCACCAACAGGGAAGTAAGTCTCCAAGACAATCAGAATTATCTTTGAAAAGATGGCATCCAGAATATTGAACTGCAAATCTGATAAGCTGTCTAGAAACTCATCCAGCAAAGACAAAATTTGGCCAAATAAGGAAAATCGAATTTCATTGGCCTTAACACTAGCAATTGTTGCTTACAAATTCCTTAAATGTACCTGTGTAATTGGGGAAAAGGGAAAAATGAGAGATAAGAATACAAAATGCATGTGTTTCCAGGCCTATTCTTCATTGCAATCCACATATTCAGCCATATAAAATAGGGAGACATCATTTAGAGGGATGGTCTAGCAATATTAGTTGTTGTTCTGTACTTGTCATTAGCAAATCCACATGTTTCCAGTGTAGTGACATCATTTGGAAGGGTAAAGTTAACAATGAATTGCTATTCCAGCCTAACGCCACCATTGGGAGGATACATTTGACGATATACTAGTATTTCGGCCCTATTTCTAATAGACCTGCATCATTTCCAGCTGATGACAGATTTTTCCAGAACCATACAGCCAGTTGTACATCTCCAAGCAATAGCCATACCAATAACCCATCAGTTGCCAACCTCGATTTGTTGTTTACAAACATTGCAGGGTTTGATCTAGATCTGACTTATATCTTTTCACCAGAATACAGTATTCTATGAGTGCAAAAATATTTTATAAATTCTGATCAATACTTTCCAGCATCCTCGATCATTGTCTTCAGCAGCTATACCATTCAAATAAATCATATTGGAAGACTATTTGGCAGCCCTAAATCAGAATTGGCTTCATCTAGCAGTCTAGGGTTTTATGAAATAAATCAACAAGGTTTGATGTTGTTTATTGCAATTGCAGATTGATATCAACATTTTAAGGGTTTTGAAAAAGTGTCATCAGAATTTGTACTTGCAGTTTGGTTTCATTTCCTTTCAAGAAAAAATAGAAAATAAATATAGTGCATGTTTCCAATTGGGAGGACATTAAGATGCTAAGGTTTCATACTTGTTCATTGTGGGAGTAGAAAAATCAGAGAAAATTCAATTCAGGACATTTCAACTACCTGGGTCAGTAGTGGATACAGCATAATCATGGATGCGTGGATAGACATCAAACATCATCCACTCATCAACATCATGGTCACATGTAAAGAAGACCCTTACTTCCTTACGGCTATGAACTGTTCAGGGTACTGCAAGGATGCTGAATTTCAAATCCAAATACAGATACAACATATCTACAAAGCTACAGGGAAATTGATTGAGGCAGCTTACAAACATATTTGGTGGACTCCTTGTTGTGTGCATGCCATGAATAATGCACTCAAGGCCATGGGAAAAATCAATTGGATCAAAGAGATGGTAAATAATGTTAAAGATGTACAAATATTCATGTACATCCACCACACTTCACACCCACTCTTCAAGACCTTCTCCAAGAAAGAATTTTTAAACATGTAGAGACTAGATATGAATTGTAATTCATTCTCTTGGGAGGATGCTTGAGTTACAAGAGGCATTGCAACCAATGGTCATGACAACAAAGTGGAACCAGTGGCTCAATTCTAAGTCAGAGTAAGGGAACAGGATGCTCCAATCTTAAAATTCAACAGATATGGGAACGCTAATGCACCTAGCCTTGGAGAGGTTTATGAGCACATTGATAGTATGTTTGGTCAAATGAAGGTCATTTTACAAGAGAGACCCTACATTACAATTCTACAATGAACATACTCAATCAATCATTCATCACCAATGAGAGATGTTCCACACTCCCTTGCACATGGTTATCTATGCATTGAACCCGAAGTATACATGCAAAGGCCTGGCAGAATTACTCCTATACAAGATGTTAAGGTAAAGGTGGGGTTCATGAAGGCTGTTCAAAAGATGTATGATACTCTAGATTCTAACATCAATTGTACTTTTTGGACAAAATGTGCCAATCCTAAGGGATATCCAAAAGGGATCAAGTTGAATAGAAATACTAGCACAAAAGCATCCAAATCTATGGTGGACCATGCATGAGCCTAATTCTTTGACAACCACACTAACCATTCATTTATTTCCAAAACACTTGTTTCTAGTTCTTCTACCCCTGAGAAAAACTAGTCTACTTAAGGGATATCCAAAAGAGGTCAAGTTGGATAGGAAGACAAGCACAAAAGCATCCAGATCTATGGTGGACCATGCATGAGCCTAGTTCTTTGGCAACCACACTATCCATTCATTTGTTGTCCCAGCTTTCTAGTTCTTCTACCCCTGAAAAAAACTAGTCTACTTATAGCTTCATCCACTCTATAAAGAGGAATAGACTTACCTCTAGAAGGGCAAAGAAGCTTGTAGTTGTACATGGTGACTTGCATCCCATTGATCACAACACGCTTATGTACAAGGAGGGTCCAACAACCCAATAAGATGTAAAGTCAAAGGAGCCAACCCAAGTTGATGATAATGTGGCACAAACAGGATTGGTTGGTACTGGTTTGGAGAAGCTTGACCTCAAGATGTCCAACAATTTGAGTGATAAAGATTTTTCAAAGACTTTAGGGATGATTAAAAGCATTGGCCAATTGGCCAATTGTATTTGAATTTTGAATGTAATCATTTTTTGAATATAATATAGATATCCTGATATTCAACATTTTCATTGTTCAATGCAATATGTTTAGTACTGTATATATTTTCCCTACCATCCCCCCATTGTCACCAAATCTAGGCCCTTGGTTTCCCTATCACCGAGACCCATTCCAAAACTCCATGGAACATAGATAATGCACAGGCCAGCTGTAAGAGTACAGAAAAGATTCATGAAAACACTAAAATGGTCTGAGGGATGGACCAAACAAATTTTACTATCTAGTGCATCTTTCTATGAGGGTAATCCTCTAATGTGATTGATTTCAACTAGCGACACTTTTGTTGGTAGTTAGGTAATCCTTGATGAGAATCATATCTACTGAGATGTGTACAATCATAAGCAATCATTCCCATATGTATGGGCAAATCATTTCCACATGTGTGAGCACCTATTGCACACCTATGAAGGTTTGTGACAGAACTCAGTTTTGAAGAAATCACTCTCAACATATGTGAAAGATACCAAAGAGACAAGGAATTAATTTATATGACTATGAAGGGCAATTATGGGCAATGAATTTGTGGAAAATAGCAAGAAGAATAGACATTATTATCAAAGACTGAACCTTGGCAAATTCTATTTATGTTTCCAGCTTCAAATAATTTCTGAAGTTAACCAAATTGCAACAAAGGAACACGTAACAGAATCTAGTTAACACTGAGAATCCTACAGTCTGCTATGCCTGTGTGGTATTAAAAGCGAGTTCACAGGAAATGTCTAGATGGGAGAATCTGGAATTTTAGATTCCTCACGCTCAAAAATGGTTAAAATCAATATCAGTGATTTTTGGTTGTTTGTGTGTAATGAAACACTAAAATAAGAACACATTCAATTTGAAATGTGTAAGATGCATAAATTTCAACTCATAAAGATAAGTACATTTCATTATGTATTCAAATATCAAACATGATACACTTACTTGACGATCCTTCAAAAGGTTGCCAAGAATCACATCTAACATTCTTTGCGAGATATCCCCACTTTCTTCCAAAATCAATTCCATTATCGCTGTCATACCCTGTTGAACACTTGGTGGATGATCTTCTCTATAATTCAGCACAAACAACCAGGTAAGTCACAAAGTTGTAATAGTTATCTATCTTCCATTTAAACACTTTCTTAAGCAATAGAATAGAAACTTCCAACCCAGGGTGCATAAAAGGTAAACTCCCACATTGCAAGTACCATTCAAAAAAAATTATTGGACAAAACATGGCACGTGGCATGTGGCATATTCCACAGCATCATCCTACAAGAATGACAAAAAGAAGTGCCCAGCATCTCAACTCCATCCTAAACTGTAACCATGCAATAAGCAGTAACTCATGTTTCTCACGGAAGTAATTCTAACCAGTGGATAAGAAGACACTCATTGCAGCATCAATCTTCTTAGAGAGAGGCTACAGGAACGGCAAGAAAAGGTGAAAACCCTTGTAAAATTTACACATATATAATCATCTCTTAAACCATCTTAAGAAACCCGTGTTGTCATTAAACGAACAACCTATTGGATTTATTTACAAAATATAACACATAAACAGTACAGTTGAGTGATTTTTCTTCTTTATTTGTGTCCAGGTATTCTTTGGTTTAGCATATCTTCTAGTTCTTGCTATAAGTTGATCAGTAGATCCCACTGAGAGAAAATCAGTAATAGAATTTTTGTTCACCTTTCTCGCATTGCAGGATCCATTTTGAGAAGGTAACTGGAAAATGTTACCTTACTCTTTCAGTTTTCAACTGGGAGACATTTTTCAGTGTTTCGTGCCTATTTCAAATGTAGTGATGCAAGAATATTGATGAAATAGATGGAAAACCATCAATCCAAACAAACTTCCTAGCATGAAGTAAATCATATTCTTCCCATATATTAATATTCAAATCTACCAGCTTCTGCAAACATGATTTTCTAAAGCAAACATATATAAAAGTGAACCTTTTACTTAAGGAGTGTTCATTTCTTACCTCACTACAGAGAAGAAAACTTGAAACATCTCCAAAACTACATCTTCACAATTTATGTCCAACATTAAAACACAGCACCTCACTTTTGCAATCGTCTCCAATATGTTAACCCTCCTTGAAAAGTAAGGACTTTCCACTTCATCCAATTCTTCAAAAATACTAACAAAAAGCTTGAAAATATCCTGCAAGTATGACCAAATCAGAGAATAACATATGCAAAGCAAATACTGTACACAAAGTTTAAAAACATGAGAGCTGCAACTGATCACATAATTAATGGTGCCTAAGACAAAATAACTATCAAAATAGAGATCAAAAATCAACAACATCACAAAATTCTAAACCATTAGTATGCAATGCATTATCTTTCAATCCTTATAAATTAACATACCAGTCAAAAAAAATCCAATTTGATGTTTGTTGAATTCAAAATAATTATATCAGACCTCTTAAACAATGCAGATAAAAGCATTAGAACAATAAGTATTTGAAGGAAAGTGAAAGGTGAACAAATGCCACAAGCAAGTACATGTTGTGGTACATGTCAACCAAACAACCCTTACAGTGATAAGGTAAAATTCAGAGTGGTCAAGGACTCAAGAGTGAAAATGGAAATGAGTTCCACAACTACATAGAACTGAGAACAGATTGGCCTCAGCGAGTATAGTTAAGTTGAACTTAGAACTACAAAACAACTACACAATAACAAAGCCCTACAAAAACTGCATCAATATTGTATTAAAAGTGAAGGCTTCACCAACCAAGCACTTAAGATAAGAAAACATGTAAATCATTTCAGTGCATAATGGATTAAGAATCTTGTGCAAGATAGACAGTGAAAATAGAGCAGAAAGGCTTAAATAATCTCAAGCTTGACTGTGAACATGAAGCAGAAAATACCTTTAACAAATCATCACTGTATGGTGGATCAGGTGCCAATATTCGCATGATTTCACTGAAGCACGCGGCGACAAGAAGTCGTGCATCTTTGTCTTTATGTCGAAGAACTGCAGGCTGAACAAGGGCATCATTGATGGGTCCAAGTACGGATCTTAGAGTTGGAGATTGATTCAGCTCAGACAGAGAACTCACTGTTTGCTGCAGACCAAAACAATAAGCACACAAGAGTACTGTGCATGAGAATCTTATACATAAATTTCTCACATTAAGTTAATCTCAACCAATACATTGATAGCTTGAACAGCTATAGAGGGATCCAGCTGACCCATACAGCTCCCGTATGGTTGTGCTACATAATGCTGCCTGATGTTAAAGTTTTTCTTCAGGTTTTGCTATTCTTTCCGGTGCTTAACTGTGTTCTGAGGACATGTTCTAAGATTCAATTTGCTCTCTAACGCTTAAACTTCCTGGTTTTCAGACCTTTCCTTGGTAAAAATTGTAGTAGGGTTCTTCCTATAGTTAATGTCTTTGTTTTCTCTTTCCTAGCTGTTCAAAGCAGTTCATAGTTGTAATTCTATTTTTCTTCCAAGGGCAAGGGACCCAATAGAACCCCGACTTATTCATCGAAAAAAAATATCCCAATATTTTGGCAAAATTTCCTTTTTGTTATATATGTTCCCAACTCTTTGGACAGTTTAACATGTCATATTTTTGCAACCATGCAAGAGTTTTATGTTGTTGTATTTTTAGTTATTATCATTTTTCTAGATCTTTCCCCATGATTTTCCAAGGTTTACTTTACAAATTATGTTAACAAGTGACTTTACAGAAATTCTCAATGCACCACCAAAGGAACTTTACTCAGATACAGAACCACTATATTTGTTTAACATATTTCAGTGATACTAATTTTTCTAAACCTTTCACTATTTTCTCAATATTTCCTTCTTCAGAAATCTTGTTAAGAATGACTTTGCAGAAATACTCAATGCACCACCAAAGAAACTTTACATTGATAAAATGCCACTACATTTGAATTAATTAGTCATAAATATTACTCAGATACAGAACCACTATATTTGTTTAACATATTTCAGTGATACTAATTTTTCTAAACCTTTCACTATTTTCTCAATATTTCCTTCTTCAGAAATCTTGTTAAGAATGACTTTGCAGAAATACTCAATGCACCACCAAAGAAACTTTACATTGATAAAGTGCCACTACATTTGAATTAATTAGTCATAAATATTACAGTGACAACAGTTCAAAATATCACCTCATTCAAGGGATAAGAGAAAAGAAGAACAGTAGGAAAAAAGGGATAAACAATGTCCTCACCATTGAAGCAGAAAAAAAATTTCTAGTTTTTGGGATAAGTGAAAAGCTCATGATTTGTAGTTTTTGGCAATTTTTACCCTTACAAAATTGTGATTTTATCATTAAATCATCAGAAACAAAAAAAATCATAGTTTTTACCCAAAAATTGCAATTTAATAAGCAAAATTGCAACTAAACGCAAGTTTTAACAATTTAACACATTTTCACAATTTTGGTTTTCAAAGGCAATTTTTTCAGCATAAAAACAATTTGCACTGGTTTTTTCACATTTTTTGAATGGGTTTTCTCTGCAAATACGAGCAGGATTTGTTTGCCTGATTACTGCAACCATTTAGGTTTTGCATCTGACTTTCCAACATTGTTTACATGGTATTATTGGAGGCAAAACAAACTATTAAAACAGCTGTTACTGTTTCTGTTTACTTGGGTGCACAATCTCTTATCTTTAAGAAGTTGTCACTCAAATATTTCTTATTTCATATGTCAGTGACACCTTGGGCTTAATAGAGAGTGGAGAAAGCCATCAAGGTAGGGTGGCAGTGGATGTTCATTGTCATCAAGTTTCACAAATTCCTTAAAATATCCTGCAATAAGTGCACTCAAGCCGGGAAACCCTCTTAGTGCTGCCTATAAGGCAGCAGTAGATGTTGTTCAAAGAGATGGCCCTGAACTTTTGCCTCACCTCACAAAATCTGCAGGAGCAGGAATAGGGATTGAATTTCAGGAGTCTGGATTGAGTTTAAATGCAAGAAATGATAAATGTCTGAAAGCAGGGATGGCTTTTAATGTATCACTTGGTCCAATAGAAGAAAAAGGAGAAAGTATTGTGGAAAGAATTGATCAGATCAAGCTAACAAGCCATTGGATCATTGTTAAGAACAAATTAACAAGCACATCTAGGATGCCACACCATTTGATCATTGTTAAAAAACTTCAAAACTTCAAAATAGAAATGAAGCTGAATTTTAGATTTGAAAGCATTCGGGTCACACATCTTGATGCCACCAAAGAGAGTTACATCAAGGTGGGAAAACAACCTAAAATTCATGGACATATAATTGTACATTCACAAAAACTTACAGTTCTTTGTAGGGGATTGCTGGGTACTCGTGCGGTTCAAACCGTGTCCTGGTCCTGGTCCGGTCCTCCAGGGGATTCGGCCAGGGTCCTTCAAATGCCCTGTGGGTTTTTCCGAGACAAACCTTGAAGATCCTAGGGAGAACCCAGACAAAATTTGCTCATAACCCAGATAGAATTTGCTCAAAACTTAGACATACATAGGCAGGGGAGTAAGGAATTTTGACAAGATCTGGGGTTTTTTAAAATTTTACCTGTTTGCTTGGAGACGACCCACAGGTTGAAGAAAACGGCAGCCCACGGGATGAAGAAAATGGCAGCTAGGGCATAATATTTTCTGCAAATCCGGCAAAAACACAATACTGCAATCATCACTTCCCGCCACACCCTGCATTCTTATAAGCTTCCTTCCCGCCACACCCATTGTAAGCCTTCCCGCCTGAAGAAACTCCATCCGAGTCCGACGCTGTAGCAGCAAACGGGAGAGCCAACTCACAGAGCCATCAAAAAGCTGCGAAAACAACAGTTTTGTTCGAGGGAAAAGCCATATGTGGGAAATAATTAATATATTTTTTGGAAAAGGTAGGTATTTTTTCTATTTTAATTTGAGACAATGTAAAGTAAAAAAATAAAACTTAACTAGCAATTGCACCTTGGTGTGCAATAGGTATGCCGAAGAGGTCTAGAATATCCATTACGAAAATTTGATGTCTATATTTTGCATACATCTATGCAATGCAAGAGATCGATTGGTAGGCCATTTTGGAAATGATTTTGTTTGTGCAACAAAGGTCTCAATGGAGAGGTGATAGCTTCAAATGAAATATGCATCCACTTACAAGTATCCAAACATGAAAGAAACAAAACCTTTGAATCAAGAAGATAATCAGGCTTCATTAGTAGTAGGCTCATGTTATGTTTTTCATAGGGAGAGAGGGAGATAGAGGGAGAGATATGGATAGAAAGAGGGAGATATAAAGGGGGGAAGAGTGAGAGAGAGGTAAAGAGGAAGATAGATATGGGGATGGAGATGGATAGGGGTATGGAGAGGAGAGAGAGGGATAAATAGAAATATAAAGAGAGGGAGGGAGAGAAAGAGAGGGAGATAGGTAGAGGAGAAAAAAGTAAAGAGATATAGAAGAGGGAGTAATAGAGAGAGAGGGGGGGAGATAGGGATAGAAAGAGGGAGAGATGGGGATAGAAAGAAGGAGAGATAGAGATAGATATAACTTAGGAAAGATAGAGGGGTTGAGAGAGAGATGGAGACGGAGAAATAGAGATATTAAGAGGGAGACAATGAGAGGGGGATGGAGAGATAGAAAGATAAATATATAAGAAGTTATATATATAGAGGTAGAGAAAGGGATATGTAGGGATATATAAAGGGGGGAAGAGTGAGAGAGAGGTAAAGAGGAAGATAGATATGGGGATGGAGATGGAGAGGGGTCTGGAGAGGAGAGAGATGGATAAATAGAAATATAAAGATAGGCATAGGAAGTTATATATAGAGAGAGATAGAGACAATGTAAAGTAAAAAATAAAACTTAACTAGCAATTGCACCTTGGTGAGCAATAAGTATGCCGAAGAGGGACACATGTAATCCTTGGATTGTTAGATATAGTGAGGGAGGAATAGGGTGTGTGTGTGTGTGTGTGTGTGAGTGAGTG
>VDFB02390708.1:0-27626 GCA_007258455.2 Sequoia sempervirens | reverse complement strand
AAGAAACCCCAAAGGATATTAACATATCTAACATTTATGGCACCAATTTTTTTTTAAGTATTAACATACATCATAATAATCATATATCACATGAAATGAAACTAAGTATGAACTACTTATAACAAATCCCTCGGGTTTACATGACTGCATTACTTTTCACAACAACATCATTACATCACATGGAAGGTAAGTATACACCAATAACCATAAGATAACATGGACATGGACAATATATTAATCAAGGATTACAATATTACAATGCCACTTCCCAACATGAATGGGGAAGGTACAATAAAATGGAATGATACATTTGAAATGAAGAAGTACAAAGCTGCAATACTGGATCCACTCTGGTACAACACAGGAGTCACTGTAAGGTACAATTTCACACTTCTCGATCGATGATTGGGGACCCAATGGGGTGCATAGCATGTTCCACCCAACCACGTGGACCCGAAGGCCCACCCCCCGTGCTAAGAGATAACAAGAATGAACCCCAACTAAACCATCATACAAAACAAGGATACAAGACTTCACAACAAGATCCACAATAAAATAAGACAATCTCCAGCACAAGATACAACCAACACAAGATGTGCCCGACATAAGGAATAACCAATAAAGCATCAACATACATATGCCAACATGTGCTTCCAGAGGCCCAAGAATAACATAGAGGGAAACAAAAACATACATGGTTGTTAAAGGAAGAGTGTCATCGCAATTTTGCATGGGTTACCTTGGTGAATCTTCCTAGGCCCCGGCCCCCAACTTGGGTTAACCTGGTGACCTCTTACGAAACCCAGCCCCACATGCAATCCAATGTGGCATCGATTATCTTTCATAAGGACAAGATAATGTTTTTTCCGTTCCAGGCCTTCTCAACTCATCTCAAGCCCATACAAGCACTTGAGCTATGAGTGAGGCATTCACTAATATCTTGTTAATGTGTGATTCTATCCAAAACCCCTAATTAAATATTAATGTTTTCACTTGATTAATAAACTTCCAATTAGTTACCTTGGGACCTCTTCCGGGTCTCGGCCCCCATTGAAAGCCACTCCCCTTATGAACAACAAAACTCAAAAGACACTATCAGGGTAAGCCCCATGCACAACATATAAAGCCACAAGATAAATTGCATTAAGCAAGGCATACACCATCCTACACAAAATCCTCATAACGAAACTATTTTCAAGTGCAAGGCTAAACCCAATCATCAAATAGATCATACGAGCAATAGTTCACAAAGAACCAAAAGTGAAGGCCAATAATAAAGCAATAACTTTCTTTTCCTTTCTCTGGAAGACTGATAAATCACTAAAACAAGGGTATCCCAACAAGGTGGCAACAAAACTTGATCTCAAAATCAATATCAAACTCAAAGCCAAAAATAACCTCCATAAATAAATTCATCATAGACTCCAAAATTACACACAAAATTCACCACAGGGAAACAATCTGACATTACAACCTTAAAGCTTACTTTTTAAAGACAACTCACATTAACTATCCAATCAAGAAAAACTTCTACAAATGATCATCTCTACCACTAGAAAAATAACAAAGTTTACTCTCAGTTCACAAACATCACAATACCTGAGGTAACATTCAATTCAACAATACAACCAGCCACAAGAAAGAAAGACTTATTTACCCATCAAGAAATCTTGGATAAAGGTTCAGATTTCAACAGTCCTATCTTGGATGGTTCAACAATGGCGATGAAGCTATTCAAACACTCAATGATAAAGAAATCTTATTTTATTTTTTAATTAGTACGAGAAAATCAAGACTCAGTTAAATTGGTCAAATTTCAAAGTCAAGATAAGAAAAGCGCTTGACTCGGCCGTGGCTCTTCATTGGCAAGAAGAGGAGGCACTATATGACTTCAAAGGTGGGACAAGGTCAACAGAGAGAATCAAGTTGGATGCTTATCAAAGGTTGATTAAAATCCACAATACAAGCATCGGTTGCCAAATATAACGCATGGAATTACTAGTAAACTGTGAATCTCAACAGAGCAGCATTTAAGGTAGATTTATATCAAAGGAGTTGGAAAAGTTAACCGGACAATTCGAAGGAAAACTTATTTAGTTCATGCTAGTGGGCTTGAATCAAATTAAGACTCAAAACTCTGATTTCATTCCTAATCATGTCAGGCCATGAATGGCTTAAACCAACTTCGTCAATCTAATGATCATGCATGCAATCGATACTCGAATATTTGTTAAGAACCTCAAGTATGTTCTGTTGCCATAGTACATCTAAATTCGTCTCCAAGATTATTGCAAGAGAAATTGTTCTGAGAGATGTGAACCATATCTATTATTTAAAATAGGTGCGATATTCTTGCGGAGACTATTGGTGATGCTAAATGAACCAACCTAAAGATAGGCCCGCACCATATTATTTCAAGTAAAGACAAAAAGTAGGTGTAAAGTTGAATATCCTAACAATGGATATGTTTAATGGATATTCATAACTTATGGTGCTAACTTAGGTCTTTATGCCAAGCTTATTATACAGTTAACCACTATGTAACAACATCAAGTTATAGCTAAGATGTTGGTCGGGTCATAGCAATGACCTTACGGATACTAAATATCTGTTCTAAAGGACCGAGTTCTTAACATAAGATATTTAGCAGGTGATACTAAATGAATGATTTGATGGATAGAACTATGCAATAATATCGCGCACTGGAGAACATGCAAACAAAAAATAGAAAGAAAGAAGATATGCAATTCCTTTCGTAAATATCCCTCCTAACCGGGAAATGCCCCACGCTTTCACAGTGTCAAATACATGTTAGGCAGAGAAATGGGAGTTGTAGCATACATTACCGAACGCCACCATACCGATAAACGATATACCAAACACAAAACCACACAACACATAACATTACACAGGGAGAAATCGTATGATAAGCATCCAATAAAGAACAAAGCTTATAAAGAGTTCACAATCTACAGAAAAGGTAGGGGAGACAAATTTTTTTTTTTTTTTTCCAAAATCTCCAGGCATTGAAAATAAGTTGTTTCTAAGATTAGATAGAGATTTTCCCACAGGTGACTTAGTTCTCGGAAACTCATGATCTACCCTTACTAAATACACCACCTGTTATGGGGTTAAGGGTGAAGATTTACGCGTATACACTACAAGTACGCAAGATCTTGATATATGGCATACCGTTGTGCACCCAATGTAAGTTTTACTGATATGAGCATCCTAGATTAGATAATGATGTACAAATTGAGCATCTTAGATCAGATAATGATGTACAAATTGAGTATCTTAGATTAGATAATGATGTACAAATAAGTGGAGATTGACAAATCATATCAACATACGCATAAGAAAATTTTATATGCACTGATTCCTATAATGGTTCATAGAAATAAGGTATAATGCTGTTCTTGTTTAATGGCGTTCACTATACATTTATAATAGATTCACAGTTAAGTGTAGGTTACAATTCTGATACAGGGAAAAATATGCATGCTAGGCTCGATTTGATGAGGTAAAACCCCAATATAGCATGTTCAATACATAATACCTATTAGGTAGATTGGAAAGTCATTTGCATACCTGAGATCTAGTATTTGGAACTTATTCAAAATCTTTAATTCTCTTTTGTTGTAGAATCTCCACTAAGTGAATCGCTAAGTCAACAAGCTTATTGGCCTGCTAGCATTCCTCCATCGCCAGAGAAAAGAAGAGATTCCTTTCTTGAATCCCTCAGAAGTGCTAGATATTAAAATCTTGGAAGCTAGATGGTGAAGTTTTCTTTTGGACCTCCCTTTTCCCATCTCATTTTCTACTCTCCCCTTCGTTGGATCCTCTTCTCCTCTTTCTAGCTCTTCCTGAATCCTTTCACAATTCTACAGGCTGAAGTCTTCGAAATGGTGTGTGTGGGAGGATGAGAGGAATAAAACGGAGAAACCCTCAGACCACCCATGCACCATGGGGAACATTCCAGAAAAATAATTAGGTTTTGAGTGCGTGGTTTTCAGTTGCCCCCCCCTCTGAAGATTCCATTTTTTTCTCTTCCTGAGAAGGAAAAAACCCCTATCCGCATTAACATGCAACAAGTATAATTGGTAACCAACTCCAAGCATTCCTCAATTCCCATATGCAACCAATTATAATCGGTATAAAATTAAATTCCTTCCCCCATGCAAGGCAACCACAACAAAAATTAAGGAGAAGACTCTCACTCAAATTCGACATGCTATAACTCTTTTTTTTTTTTTTAGATCTTATTTTAAACTGCCAAAATCCAAGACAACTAGTCCTAAAATAGACTCGACTACTTTTGTTCCCTCCATTTCCGAGAATCTTCTCCATTTTTTAATTTTCATTGATTTAACTACTATTTTAGTTTTGACTCAAACTCAACTTGCACTGTGTATGTTTTAATTTATTTTCTTTACTTTAATCTTATAATTCTTAATTCATTTTTAAAAATAATTCTCACATACTTGATCTACTAATTTAATTTCTCCTATTGAATTATCATATCATTTATGATTTTATTCTTTAATTTAATTATACCTTTATTTCATAGAAGAGCTTATCACGAAGCCTTTTAAATCCATTGATTCCTAGTTAACAAAGCAATCAACAAGGGCACTAATCAATCACATTATTCATAGCATACTATCAAACAATTATCTCTAAAGGAGAGACCAAATCACATATGGCTTCATGGTCAAGACGAAGTGCAGAGGGGGTATTACAATTTTCTTCTGGAATCACCATTAGTTTTCAACCAAATGGATTCCTCATGTTTGGTAGTGGTAATCTCCTTATCTATCTCAACTTTCAACACTTCAATGTCTTTGCATATCTTCTCATGTCAATGACGAATTTCATTACTCTAACCAAGATGTGCATAGTCCATTCTTCAACGATTTTCCCATAGGTTTTATAAGTAAATATAAATCTTACTAACTATATTTTTACCCGATGCTTCAACTCATATTTATTTTTCTTATCCTTAGTTGTTATTTCCATAAGTTTAGCGATTGTTACCTAAAAATTGTCAACATCCCCATCTCTAGTGGAAGGTCCCAAGTTAACTTTAGTGATATTAGAATCACTAAAAAACATTTGTCCCACATCCTTTTGTGTAGAGGGATGTGCCACTTATACATACATATTCCTTGTATCAACATCCTCCATCAATTTGGATGTGATCTTTAATTTCATAGATTTTGCAGTTCTTTGGAGCAACTGGCTAACAAAATCCTTATCAAGGAGATTCAATTGGATTGTTTTCATCTTCTTTGATAGATTTTGTTCTATCCATGAGATGGAAGTGGGATTGATCATGGTTTGGTACTAGGAGATGTGAAATGTAGACCTCTCCTAAGGGGAGGAGTATCATAGATTCTCACCTCAAGAGAAGAGGGTGGATTAGGGCCTACCCTAGGTGGAGATTTTTGTGGAGAATTTGGTGGAGGATAATTGGGAAATTTGGGAGAAGAAGAATCACTTACTTGTGATGGGGAGGAAGGTACGTCTACTATTTCTTCCCTTACTACTTGTTTGTCCTCTTTATGTGTTTTCCCATGAACGTCATCCCATAAGTTTTCTCTAGCATTCCTTTCTCCAAGGGATCCTCATCACCATCTCCTTGTCCACTTGGGGACATTTTTTGAGTGTAGGAGGATGATTATAGAGTGGAAGATGATAGTGCTTGGCTACTTTCCCCTTGATGCTAAGTATCTTGATATTTTGGAGACAATTGTTTTTTTTGCAATCTTCCTAGCTACCCAATCATGATTTCTCTTGAGTACTAATACAGTCTTGGAATCAATACTTTCCACTTCCTTAATGCTCCAATCCATTGACATAACTGGCTATGTCTACACATGATTGACAAAAATTGGGTCCAATAGGTCAAATTCATCATCTTCTATACCTTGAATATCCCAATTTTATCTAAACGTTATAATTTTCCTTAAAGATAATCTCATCCAACTTCTCCTTTGAACCTCATACTCATTGTGTAGTCTACCCAATAATCCTCTAAATGCGAATATGGTAAAATCTTAGCCCTAATTGTACATTGTCTTTAACGAAGTTTTTACTATCAAAGGAGAATCTCCTTTCATATAATTGTATTATATACTTCGTTAAATCCCTTTCAATATTGAGGGCATCTGTTATTGAATTACAAGAGTAATATCTAAGGTTGATAAGGAATTGAATACAAACCTTCTTCCTCTCTTGGCACCTTTTATTTAATTTTTCCGCTTGCCTACATATTTCGATGAGAACAAATTTGTCTTTTGCATATTTAGGTAACTTGTAATGGAGTCCATAAAAACCTCCAATCCTAGTGTAGTTAAATCTTTGAAACTGTACAAAACGGCTACCATAAGTGTCAATTAATTGAATGGCCTCTAGAGAAATCCTTAAACTTATGTCTCCTTGGATCTCCCTTACCATCCTCATAGTGAATGCATCATTCACTCTTCTAAAATGCCTGAAAATCTTTTCCGATTAGAGTTAGTTATAATAATCATATACTTGGACATCTTCATCCTAAACCTTAATTGGGCTCAAACCTGGCCAAGGTCTAGTACATGCAATAACATAGAACAAATAGGAAGACATAAAATGACCCGTTAAGAGGAAACTAAATGTTCATAGAATGCATTTGATCACAAATAAGTTGAAGATATTGTTCACTGTGAATAATTATCTGGATAAAGAAGTACATCTAGTCTTCAAAATAAGAGCCCTTTCATTACCTCTTAGTTTATGCAAAATAACTATCATGTTAGAGATTTCATTTGTGAAATGGGTCTTATGTAGATTTTTATGTAATTGAGATTTTCCCTTCTTTGGGGTGGAAAACCATTCTTTAGCAATAACATTTTTATATTGTCCCTTCCTCTCTTGAAAAAATTGATGGGAAAGGATAAAATTGAAGTCTATGTATTCCTCTCTTTTTGGAAACCATAAACATGAGGCAAAAGTATCCATGTTGATCTTCAAAACCAATTAATTGTCATTTGTCCTAATTTCTCTTGCATTAGAATCATAATGATTAATGCATTCTATAACTAAGTTTGTACATTGCACCACCATTGGAAAGGTTGCGATTTACAACAACCCACTTTGAATTAGTCTCTAAGTAAATGGAGTACCAACACTTTTGAACTAATTGTTAGGGGCCAAGAGTCCCATAGACTCATAACACCACATAAAAAAATGTTCTCACTCACTTCATCATTAAATTTGTAAAATTTTATAAAGTATCAAACTTATCTAGAATCACTCTCTCATCCTCTACCATGTCATGAATAAAATGGTACTAGAAATCAATATAATTTTTCCTTGTATGAAAATTTGTGTTCTTTGGTAGACATATGGCACTCTATCACTCACATTGAATCATAATAGCTAATGAACTCAACCTAACATCTATTTACACAATTTCTTAAGCCATATGGCTTCCTTACAAGCATAATTAAATGTCATATTATTTACTTTATGGTTGAAAAGGAAACCATGACCTATCACATGCTCATCCAACTAGTAGCACCACCAAACATAGTGAAAACACATCCATTGGTGGATCTCCTACTATCAACATCTCCAAACCAATATGAAAATGCAAATCCATGAATAGTCACTAATTGTTGGTCCCCTAAAGAATTATCATGATAAAAAATAGATTAATTGGAGGTACCCCAAAAATATCTAAATATCCTCTTCATTGCATCCCAATGTACTCATTCAAGATTAGTCATGAATAGGCTATCTCATTTCTTGCACAATTTATAGTTTGTATAGATATAGCATGCATAAGTTCCCAACAACACTAGCATAAGGTACTATTGCCATATCCTCCATCTCATTAGAATTCAAAATCTATTCTACTCATAACTTAGTTCCCACCAAAATAGGAACACACAAAGGTTTGTAAATTGACATATTGAATCTCTCCAATATTGAGTTCACATGTTTACCCTATCACAACTAAACATTTATGTTATCTCTATTTATTTTGATCTCTATTCCCAAGATGAACCTAGATGCCCCTAAGTTCATCTCAAACTGTATATAAATTTGAGGATTTAATTCACAAGCCATATTCTTCCCATTACCAAAAAATAACATATCATCAATATATAATGCAATAATAAGGAAGTAATTACTATCCATCTTATAATAGATTCAATGATTTGATTTAAACCTCAAAAATTATAATCCTAGCACAAATGTATCAATATTTTGGTACTATACATCATATAAGATTTTTTAAGACCATACAAAGATTTTTCAACTTACAAATCATATTTTATTTACCTTTTTCAATGTAGTGCTTTGGTTGTGACATATAATTTTCTTCCTTCAAATCACCATAAGTAAAATTTGTCTTCACATCAATCCACTTAACCTCAAGATAAAATTATATTGAAATAAATAATAAAAAACCAAATGGATTTTATCTTAGAAAATGGAGAGGAAATCTCATCATAATCATTTCCCTCAACCTAGGAATAACCCTTTTCAACCAATCTTGCCTTGCACTTCTCAAGACTATCATCTAAACTAATTTTCTTTTGAACACCCATTTACATCGAAGAGATTTTTTTCCTTTAGGTAAAACGTACTAGGTCCCATATGTCATTTTTCATTAACACAACTAGCTCCTCATTCATGGACACTTCCTAGGACTCTACATAATTTATAGCCATAGACTCCTTTATATTCCTAGGCTATTAAGTGTTAGTAATCAAATCAAATATATATCTCGAATCAAGAGGATTCTACCTATTTTTTTGCTATTTATATTGAGTGAAATTCCTTAAGAGCTAAGGTGGAGGTCATACCTCTTTTTTAGAACTTTTCAAAGAAGTTGAGATATCCTCCTTTCCATATCCTTCATAGGATTCTAGATCAACTTTCTTAGTCTTTGGGAATAGTTGAATGACACTTTTATTTTCATATTTTCCTAGCTATAATATTGTGGAAGAATACTTAACTTCTCTAAAAATAACACTTCCACTATACAAAAATTTCTTAGCCATAAGATCCCAAAGCTTGTACCCTTTTAAACTAATATAATAAATGGTGAAGATACATTTTACAATCTTGTACTCCAACTTCAACATCTTCCTTCTAGGCACAATCATATGTCTTGCAACTAAAACTAATAATATGTCTTGATGAAGGATTTTTTCCCACTCACACCTCCATTGATGTCTTATCAAAAGGATTTGGTGTAGGAGACCTATTTACTAGGTAATAAAACTATATCAACCACAATTGCTCAAAAAAATATTCTAAACCAGCCCCGCTGAGCATACTTCTAGCCCTATCAATCACCATATTGTCCATTCCTTCTACAACTATATTCTACTGAGTGGTACATGGTGTTGTCTTATGTCTTTCTATTCCAAGATACTTTTCTAACTTGTCAAAATATGTTGAACAAAACTCGCCACCATTATTAGTCCTTAAAACCTTAATATTTTTACTAGTTTGATTATAACAAGAGCCTTAAGAAAATTAAATTAACTAAAGACTTTAGATTTATTCCCAAGAAAATGTACTCATTTTATTCTACTATAGTCATTAATAAAAAATATGATAAATAGATTTTTAAATTGAAGGAACATTAACAAGACTAAAAACTTTAGAATGTATCAATTTCAATACCTTAGAAGATTTATGAGAACTAAAAAAATTGAATATTTTTAGTTTTATAAATACAATGTTTGCAAAAATTGAACTCAAGGTTACAATCGTTTACCCTTCAACAAGGATTTTATTTTTCAATGTCTTTAAACACTTCTCACCTATGTAACCCATCCTCTAGTGCAATAACATAGTTTTATCTACAAAAATATTAGTTTCCAAAGCATGAGCACCCTTAGGTACCCAAAAAGAATAACTATCAAAAGTGGACACAACACTCCTCTATGAAGGTGAAGATTAAATAGTTCTCTTCATTGTAGGAATATAATTATTATTATACTAAATTGAGCATGCATCTAATTTAAATAGAATTCCTATCCAAACACCCTTAACAAGCACCATAGTTCCTTTGACCATCTTGCACCATCCACTTGAGAAAACAACCTACACACCCGATTACTTCAATTTATTTACATAAATTAGGTGTACAAAACCAAAGACATGCAATACAAAATTTATCCCCTACACACATCCGTCAAGAAATCAAACCAAGTCTCTTCAATGGCCAACAATTTTTAGACGAGAATCATCTCCAAGGTCCACTTTTTGACCATCATATTTTTTCATTTTTTAAAATCAAAATCAATGTAAGGTCTTTGTGAAAAGATGCATCACAATCAATCAAAAAAACATATTTTGATGCATGCGTGTCCAAGATAGTGACCAAGGCATCACCATCATCATAGGAGAAAATATTAGAGTCATCATCAAAGATCCTTTTTTCTTTTTCTCCTCCTCCTTATTGTCACTTCTATAATGGATAGTCTTGTCATAGTTTCAAAAAGTTTCCTTGTACTTACTAGGAGATTTAGACCTCCCACAATATTTATATCTAGACTTATCTTCCTTCTTGTCCTTATTTTTTCCTTTTTGTTTTTATTTTTTGTCTACCATGAACAACTAGGTCATCCTTGGTAGATTTGATTATTTCTTTGCATCTATTCAAAAATAAATGATGCCACTATCTCATCCATTTTCAATTTGATAGTAGTGCTCCCAATAACCCCATGAATTGAACACAACAAGTTCATGTAATGATACTCCTTCATTTTTAATCAAATAGAGTGCAACTAGGTAACAACCATCTTAAATGCATTTAGATGTTCAAACATAAAGCCACCATTTCCCATCTTGAGGATATATGACTTATTTGTTAGAAAGAGTTTCTTAACTATAGATTTAGCTTGATACAAATCTCTCTATTTATTCTAAAATATTTTTGGAAATCTCTTTGTATACAATCATCAATACTAAATAGACCAAATAGAGTCTAATGAAGCCCTTAAATTTTTTGTCCATTTTATCCCAGTTTTCTTGTGACATAATAGTAGGTGTGGATCTAGATACTATAGCCCATAGATCTCTATCCATGAGCATATTCTCTATATTAAGCTTCCAAAGCTCAAATTTTATTCTTGTGAACTATATTTCTATTTTTGATGTGATTTCAATAGCTTCGTACAATAATATCAAACCCTTCCATGCAAATTCCCACTTAAATTAGGATTAATATAAAAATCTCTCACCAAAAACCTATACTTTGAGTTGATCAAGCTCTGGAACCAAATGAAAGGAAGCAAGGTATGTAAAAATTCTTCTTAAAGTAATCTTAGAGAAGAGTTGTTGTCACAAGGATTTGCACTCGCATGCAAAGCTGAAAAACTTTGCAATCCTGTGCAACATTGGACTAATTTCAGGTTGTGGGTACCCTATATGAAACTAGACCTCCGGATTCTTGGCCGACTTCCTATTGAATCTTCTGTGTAACTTGTTTGGAGAAGGGAAAAAAGGCTTGAAATAAAATATGAATTGAAATCTAAAACTGGGTGATGCACCTAATTGACTTAAAGAGCACAGGCTAATTCACAACTGATCCCTTACGAAGCTCATTTTCACAACTTAGATTGGACAATTCAACTGCATCAATGATTCACAAAAAGGCTTGATAATTCATTCTTTATGAAGGAAAATGTTATTTTCACAACTTAAAGATAAGGATATATTTAAAGCACAATTTATGACCTACAACTAAGATTGTTTTTCGTGTACATGCATTCACGAATGTGAGAGAAATTTAAAGGTTTTGATGTCAAACACATTAAATTTGCATCCAAAACATTCGTAAAACAAAACAACTGAATCCAAGAAGGATAATATTTAACTTGCAATGACAAAAGAAGGAACACTCTCCAAATAATACTCTAAGATAACCTGTAAAATCTGTTAAATATCATAAAACTGTGAAAACTGAGTTAAGAGTATTGTGCAAATTTTAAGATCTTTAGAATTACAAAAAGGATAAACACATAAAATGTAAACAAAATCATACCATGACATAGGTGTACATGGGAAGAAACCTTTTGAGAGAAAAACACCACACTCCAAGTTAGCCTAATGTATTATTCAATAAACTAAATATAGTTACAATATACTTGTAAATCAAGCCTTTATAAGAGTATCACCAACTAGAGATTTGGAGTAATTATAGAAGCATTAAAATAACTACAAAATCACTATCAAAACCTCCATCTCAAGCATCCTATAAATAATAGGTTCAAAAAATTGAGATAAAACCATCCAAAAAGGTGGCGCTTGAATGCCTAGTTAGAAAACCAACACCCAAATTTCAAGATGAGTTCACATGATAAAAATAACATGTTTATTCTACCTGTCATAAGTGCATCATAAAACACTCAATGAGTTAGATTTTTTTTTGGATTTGTCATATCCTTTCAAAGATGCCTATGATGTGTTGTAACATGCATTATAAGTCAGTCAACAAGTGTTACTCCATCTTATAATTTTTTTCTATGTTTGATATGTTTTTAAATTTCCAATACATAGATCCAACTTTTGAAGACCATAACTTTTTATTTGGGAGGCCATTAGGGCATGTTTATTTTTTAAATTGTGGATATAAAAAATATCTATGTTATAATCATCCCTAAAAGTGATGCCTAGCAAACTAATTTTTTTATTTTTCCTAAAATAAAGTCTATAGCACAAAAATTGACTTTTTGTGTTTCATAGTTCAAAAATTGTATTTTTTAAATAGTTAACAATAGGATTAAGGTTAAGACACTTTTCCTAATACTAGGAACTTCACACAAAAGATAGATATGCAAAAAAATTATGGTAGGGATCCAACCAATTGGTTTTTCCAATGGAGTACACCTTTGATCTTCAACATGTTCTATGTAAACAAAAGGTTGGAATGGTATCCATATACTTGGAACCAAACCAATTTATTTGGTATTATTGAATATGTGATGAGAAGATAAAGAAACTTTGTGTTTTTACATGGTCTATTTTATAAGATAAACTCACTACACATTATGGTGACAATCTTATGGATAGTTATTTCATCTAGTTTACCAAATTAAAGAAAACATGTATGATCAAGGATTACATTCAATAATTTCAAACTTTGTCTTAAAGAGTGGAGTGTGTTACATAGGAAAAATTGAAGGTATTATTTCTTGGGGGTTTAAAGGACCACATAAAATATGAGATACATATGTTCCATCCATGCTCCATGTCCTGATAAATGATTATGGAAAGATAAGTAAAGAAAAAAAATGGCCCATTAGAAGGAAAGGGTTTGTAAAAAAAAGTGATAGAAGCAATCATAGATAACTAGTTCCTCAACCTACTAGATTGAATCCACAAAAAAATAAGAGAAGAGAGAAAAAGTGTTATGTTTTAACTATGATAGAAAATATAGTTAAGGACATAAATGTTTTAAAAATAAATTGTTCAACATTGAAGAGAAAAGTGAGAAAGAAGAGTAGATAGAAGTAATATTATATGGCGAGAATGAGACATACAAGGAATTAGGAGATATCCAACAAACCATTTATTTTTATGCACTTTCTAGCATTAGCACCTTACAAACTCTCAGGGTAGTGGGTTTCTTGAAGAAAAAGATTGTAGTCATGTTTATAAATTTAGGAATCACTCAAAACTTCATTAGCAAGAAGTTAACAGTCATTTGAAAATTTATATATATCTACCTCTAAAATTTTAGGTCTTGATTATAGATAGGGTACTATCAGTTGTTTAGGGAAAGGCCATAACACAAAATTATCTATGGGATATTATCGACTTGATTTCCTTTTTTTGTGTTTCTATGGGTGCAACATATATTGTGCTAGAAGTATAGTGGCTTACTACATTGGGGATAATTGATATAAAATTTTAGGACTTATTCATACATTTTCACTAAGAGGGAAGGATATTCAAACTTAGAGGGTTAAATGCAAAGTCTCCACAAATGGTAAGCTCTCATCAAATACAAAATATGTTGATGGGTTCATGACCCAATTATTTCATTAGAATCCTATCAATCAAATGTTTATACACCATCAAATCTATACACAATTATAGATAGTCACTTAGTAGTTTATGGAGATATGGCAAAAGGATTACCTCTTAAAATAGATTATGATCATTCCACTAAACTATCACTAAGGATCCAACCACACAAAATAATTTCTTTAGGTACCCTTATGTACATAAAAGTGAGATTGAGAAGATGGTTCAAGATATGCTAGAGGTAGGTGTTGGTTATCCAACCTACTTTTAGCAATTCCAAAGGATTTATGAATTCATATGATAAAAAATACTGAGAGATTGGGCCAACAATGAGAGATGATCATATATCACCTACACTTTAGTATCTAGAATAGTTGGGGGGTAGCCCTATTAATGTACATTGAATTTTATATAAAAAGAAATAAGTTTATCATAGTGTAAGGCATGTGGCATATTCATGAATACAAGGTGAGGATGCTTGAAATACAAAACATTCATATAATATGCCCATTACAATCTTAATGCTTAGGTATAAACACAAAGAAATAAATAAAGTAAAATGCACATCTAATGATATTTCTTCTTTATATGTGAGTGGATTGGGAAGTTTTCTACTGGTTGATTGGTGCATATTCAAGGAAATATAGTCACCGAGTATTGCCACCACTCTACATTGAGAACAATATTTTTAGTGATTCAAAATATGTATCACTGTTTATAGCAACTGTTATTCCCTTACAATAAATTAAACTTGCAAATGTAATTTGACTAAAAAATTCTACTTAATAATCCATTTTCAATACTACAAAGTCTTCTTGCTTTTTGTAAAAAATTCCCACCCTCCTTGAAAGTGTACTAACCAAAACAAAAAAATCCTAAAGAAAATTTATAAGAAAATATGTTCACTCTCCTTAAAGTTGTACCTCTTTAAGAATAAGAAATACAAAAAAGGAGACAATTATGCATAAATCATCATTTATATAAAGCAACAAAAAATAAGTATCGTGATACAATATATACAACATTGAAACATTGGTATATCTTTAAAGTGTGATATACAATATAGATATTCTTTTCCCTTCCTTTCCAACCCTTATATATAAAAATATTATAGAAATAGTTCCCAATAGATAGGTGAAACTTGTCATAAGATTAACTGCTAGGAAGCCTACCTAGAGTAGAACACATGATGCCCTCATAATGAAATTACAACCATATTCAAGTCATTGTAGCCTTCGGTTCATGCCAATAGCAACCATGTTTTTTTGTGAAAGCCAAGGAAAATCCTACAAAATCTACTATAATGAAAACCAAGAGATGGCATGAGGACCATTAGGAATTGAATTTTCAACCACTACATCAATGGATGCATGGTTTGTTTTCCTTTTATATTGTTACATGTGAATCCGTGTATTTATGATAATTTATTTCCTGGCAAGAAAAATTTGGTTGTGTATTTGAAAGGTCTTATTAGGTCATTTATGGCAATCTAGGACATGCAGGTAAGTTGGCAAGAATAAATGATTCAAAATATGGGATTTATCAAAGTTTCAAGGATCAAGGATAAGGCATACTTCATGCTCTAGGAAAATAGGTAAGAGTATCACCACAACGTTGATTCCTATAGGAATTTTCAAGAATCAAGATTTAGAGGTACCAAGGAATTTATCACTTACACATGCAAATTGGGGCATGTTTGAACTCGCTATCCTAATGAGGTAACATAGTGAAAAGTGTTAGGGACTAGGGTTTAGGGATACTTCATACCTCATACTGCATTACAATTATTCTTTCATATCCAACTTTGATAAAGCATATATAAGGAAATATCATAAGTTTGGGACCAAGATACCAAGGAAAAGGTACTGAAGTAAAGGTATGGCCAAAACTCAAGATTTAAGAGATAAAATAGAAATCAAGGAGTTAGGTTCGAAGGGAAATCATGTTGAGAAGACAAAGTTCAAAACTTTGATAAATTGAACCTACAAACTTTTATCTTTTCCTTAGCTATTTTTAATAGTGAAGAAAACAAGGGCGACAAGGCAAGGACTCAAATGGATTTTGCAATGTTAAATTTTTTCATTGATGGCGATATTTTTAGAGTTTTGAGGTTTTGGGATCAAAGATACCAAGGAATGGGTACTTGGGGAAAGGGATAGCCAAAATTTTGACTTCGATAAGTAACTTAGTGCAATTCTCTAGGATTTGAGAGTTGGGAGTTGATCTTACTTCATATTAGGTACTCAAATAAGGACAAGTTCAAACTCATGATCTTGATAAGGTACTTAGTGAAAATAATTGGAGATAAAAAGTTCAAAATTATGAAAATGAAACTCCAACAAGGAAATGTCCAAAACCATGATGCAAAAAGGAATTAAATGCAAGGGATTGGGTTTTGGAGTTTAGGGGTTTCAAGGAAATAATATTATGGTAATTTGAGGATACACAAAACTTTGGCATTGAACAGAACTTAATGCAAAGAATCAAGGTTTTGGGTTCAAATGAAAGGTATGAAGGTAACAAAAAATCTAAAATATGAAAGTCCAAAAACCTACCCAAACTTAGAGAAATGACCCCAAAACATCCCACACTTAAAATTTTCTTAGATTTTTATAACTTTTGACACATGATAGGCATAGGGGGATGACAAAAGACAAAAATTATGTAGTATTTGATGAAGGGAAAACCCAATTATAACTTCTTAGACCGGTTATAAATTGTGGGTTAAAATAAGGCAATTGCAACAAAGTGGGAAAGGACTTAAAACTTTTGTATTTTGAGGCATGTAAAACAATGCTCCAATTGTTGGTATTCTTATGCATAGTTAAAGTCCTTACTCCTCTCTATTGGTAATGGTCAAAAGAAAGATGATACTTGGTAGATGTGTCCCAATTACAAAGAGCTCAACAAGTCACCATAAAAGATAAGTTTCTCATTCTATTAAATAATGATTTATTAGATGAGCTTAATGGTATTGCTTATGTTACTAAACTCTATCTTCATTCTAGTTGTCACCAAATCATAATTAAAGATGGGGGTGCATAAAATATGGATTTCCAAACCCATGATATCCACTATGAATTTTGTAGGATACCTTTGAATTCACAAATGCACCATCAACATTTTTTGAGTTTGATGAACTCTAGCCTTAGATTGTAACGCCCTGCCGTGCTAGCCCCGAAGGACAACTAACACTAAAAAAATTACTGCACAATTTTTTTTTTTGAAATAGAACATTACATAAGATAAACATGAACATACATTACATATACTACCATTATACAGTTACAATGTCAACTACATCCTCTGGGGTACATGAGACGACATTACAAAAATTAAACTCATATCATAACGATAACAAACGAATCCCCTAATTACATTATAAACCATGACATAACATACATAACCATTCATCCATTATAATCCATCAATAAGAAACATCCACATAGGATAACCATAACATACTATCATCATGTGAATTAAATGGAGCATATATCCACAGATACAACACATCAAGTAACGACTACCACAATTCAATAACCTCATAAGGTATACAAAGGTAAAATAATACATTACATCTATTTCAGGAGTACATCACATTGTTTCAGGAGTACATTACACCACTTTAGGAGTACATTACATCACTTCAGGAGTACATTACATCACTTTAGGAGTACATTGCATCAAATACAAGAATGTTACATAAATGAACATGGTATAATTGAACTGTGGCGAAGATTCAAATCATCTACAACAACATGAACTCCGCACTTTGTGAACACTGACTAGGAACCCAATTGGGTGCATAGCACGTTCCACCTTACCACGTGGACCCGAAAGCCCACCCCCCATGCTAGGAGATGACAAGAAAGACCCACGACCAAGAATAGTCAAGCGAAAAGGATACAAGACTCAACCCAACATGAGTAACAAGAAATATGAATAACAACAACATCAAAATAGCTACTTGCAAGGTGACAAGTGAAAAGTCAAGCAAAAGAGAAACAAGACTCATCAAACAATAAACATAAATAATTCAACAACATCAAAATGACTACCTACAAGATGAAAGCTTCCAGAGGTACACAAAGGCAATACAGGGGATACTATAGGAAGAGTGTCATCACATGAACTTACATGGATTATCCAAACAACCTATCACAAGGTGCCACCTCCATCTGTGGTTATCCTGACTGCCTATCTCAAGGTGTTGTCCCATAGGGTGACTCATGCAGAATCACTTTCCTTTCGTGAGGACAAGGCAATGATCTTTCCGACCGTGGCCTTCTTAGCCCATCCTTAGTCTATGAGAGCACTAACGGCATGGGCGAGACATCATTTATCTTATTAATGTGAACCTACCCAAGCCCACTAGTTAATTTTATTAGGTTATCACTTATTAAAAAACTCTTCCATGGGTTACCCTGACAACCCCTTTGTGCGCTGGCCCCCATGAAGAGCCAATCTCCCTAGTAGCATCAAAACAAACCTCAATACATCAAGGGGTGTACCAAATCACACAAAGCACTAAAATCATGAGAACTAGGTACGTATGCGAGCATGAACCTTCTCGCCCAAAATCCATATCAAAAGTCAACACCATGGTACAAAGTAACATCCACAAGAAGTAAAAATAAAAAATAAGATCAATGAATCACAAAGGTCCAATCATGGATAATCAATATAATTCAAGTTTCTCTATTGCCTTTGGAAGCGTAAAATACCAAAAATCCACAAACTCCCACTAAGGGTAACTCAAACACTTCGAGTTCCCAACCATCTCAAATTATGGCTATAAGAAAGTCAATTGAAAAAAGTATCCTCAATCGAAATTAACACAAAAGGAAGACTCACATCATGGAACCACAAAATGACTATATAACTTCCGTTATCACAAAACGACAAGCGAGGAATAAGAGTGACAATATCAAAATGAGATCTTCAAACTCAATCAAAGCTGATATAAACAATTCCATACAAATCAATCACAATAATCACTGAATGACATAGTATTCAATTCATGCAATCCTTGCAATCACAATTACTCCAAAGATTAAACATTACTTCTGTTGGCACCATCACAACTCACCCACACTCCACTAGTCCAACCCATCAATCCAACAATGAACAATCGACAATACAACCAAACATCTTTAAGAATGACCTAAACATTCATATCAAATACTCGTATAATCCTTACTAAGGAATATTAATGAAACTCACAACAAACTATTGTACCACCATCAAAATACCTTTCTTTTCTATAGCATAATTTAAGATTACTCTATAACAAAATTTATCTCCTGAGATGTTCATTAACTATCTTTTAATGATCCTATAAAACAAAATAGAAAAGAATAACATTCCTTAATACAAGCAAGGAAATTTAATCCCAAAATACTTAATCAAATCCATTTTTAATTGTTTGATTATATCTAAAACAATATCTCTTTTGTTCAACTTCCAATATATATTAATAACCAAATAATCACAAAGGGTAAACTAATTTACTTCTATCACTTTAATACAAACACATGTAAACTTATATTTATATCTAAACATTTAATAAATATTCATTAGCACTTTATCCCTTACGCTCATTATGATATTATATAAAATAATTAAAGAAAACATATTCTTCCCTTCCTAATAATTTACAATTCTCTTACTATATTGTTACTTTTGTTTATCTAAATCAACAACCTCTGATTTCTAATTCAATTACTCTTTTATCTACTAAGGCCACTTAATTTATCTGAATATAACAAAGCAATTACTTTGAGATTAGCTAATTCAAAATCTTCTATATTCTTAATCAATTACTCATCTAACTCAATTTATTTAATCAAACCCCTCCATTTATCGAAATATAAATAAACCTATGCTTTTCCCTATTTATTCTCCTTACTTCTCTATCTATATAATTTCTTAATTCACCTAGGCAAAAATATCCTATTACTAAGACCCATAATATATATGGCATTGAATCCTTTAGTAATCACAACTCATAATTAATTTTTACATTTAAAATCCACTTATATTAACAATCCAAGGACATAGGCCTATAAATAGAAGTATCGAAAACCTATTTACTAGGTAATTCACAAAAAAGGAAAACCATTAGACAATCAAGATCATAATCAACCAACAATAGGTATCATACTTGTTTACTGAAGTAAGGCCTTCCATTTAATAATAACACAATCTACTAACTCACCATTTCAAATAAGAAATAGGAAATAATTCAAATCTTCTAATGATCTAATGTTTCTAATTTCATTAAAAACAAGAGCACATTCCACAACATATATGACCGATATGCATATTTATTATATTGATAAATCAATTTCGCTATAAAAAACTCCTCTACTTGTTTATCTAAACAAATTACTAAGAAAAAAATATTCCCTTTCTATCACTTTATCTCCAATACATATATATTCAAATTAGTACATCTTATTATAGGAAAGCTAATCAAAATATGCTAAAGTGATCTAATCTCTTTTACACACATTTATTGACACCCTCATATGTATTTATATAAGAAAACAAAAGAAAACTATGTTTCTAAAATAAGTAAGGTAACCTAAGGTTATTACCCTCGTATATATTATATTTCCAATATAATATATATTAAATGACACCCATCCAATCTCTAACATATATTACCCATTATGAAATCATCTAGATAAAATCAGCTTATAAGATATTGCTTCTACTAAAAGCCCTAATACAATCTTTATATCTATACACCTAATAAACAATACAGATGAAATTATAACTGACGATGAGATAATTTACAACCATTCTGGCCCACAAACAAGCAACAGTTAAATTCATAAGCAAGTCACGCAAGCTATGGCAGAATTCCTCAAAGAGATGTCATCTCATGAAATGAAATGAAATGGTTACAAAATGTGCACAAAATGGATTCTGCAAGGGAGCTCTCAAAATATTGAATTAATGAAGCACTCTATAACACATTTTAATATTGCAATCTTTGCTCGTGTTCTAGGTACCTGTAGTCAGGCAGGTTTGGTGGATGAGGGTTGCACATACTTCACACATTTGTAGCCCTTTTTGCAACTGCCCTGGTAAACATGTATGCAAATATGGAATCGTAGAAAAAGCACATGAACTATTTGAAAGAATGCCCCAATTAAACGTGGTCTCATGGAATACCATGATTTTAGCATATAGACAAAATGGATTTGTTGAAAGGGCTTCAAAAAATTTCAAACAAAAAGCAGTTGGCAGGTGTAAAACTAGAAGTCGCAGCATTTGCTTGCATTTCCAAGCACAAAATGGATTTGTTGAAAAGGCTTTAGAAAATTTCAATCAACTGCGATTGGCAGGTGTAAAGTCAAATTCCACAACCTTTGACAACGTCCTCTCTGCCAGTGCCAAAATGGGAGTTTTTAAACAGGGTAAGAACATCCTTCAAGCATAATTAAAGGTGATTTTTTTTTGTCAGATGTTGTAGCTACAAGTGTCCTAGTAGACTTGTATGCAAGATGTGGAAACATAGACATGGCATATGAATGGCTTGAAAAAATGCCTCAAAGAAATGTCTCTCATATAATGCAATGAATGTAGGGCATGCACATAATGAATTTGTTGAAAAGGTTTTAGAAATTTTTAAGCAATGCAATCGAAAGAAGTTCATACTTGTGTGCTGATTTACTTGCCTTTGCTTTGCATGTAGCCTCCTTGCTATGTCGTTCCTTCCTCCTCTCTACCCCTCTCCATCCTCCCCTTTTTCCTTTTCACCCTTCCCTCCCTTTTCTTCCTCACGTGGAGGTAGGAAAATGGAAGTCTTCCCACAGGTGTTTCATGCTCATTTCATTACAATGTCCCTAGAATGCAAGGTGTGGATGCAAGGACAAGGCATGTGGAACTTGGAAGGAAAAACATGAAGCAAGGTGGAGGGCACAAGCAAGGACAGGTGTAATTCTTTGGATGCTTTTATAAGTTTTATTTATTATATATATATATATTCTTATCATTTATTTAATTGATTACTAAGTAAACAAATAAATAATAACATATTTATCTTTTATTTACCTTTTATTCACTTCTAAGAAATAGATTTATGTAGGGAATTTCAAGAATTAAATATATACTATTTACTTTTACATTTGTAAATTTATTTTAAAACTTAATCATATGTATATATATACTTCATTTTTTCTAAAGGACCCTTATAAACTTTTGATATTTTGTATATACAAGTTTCTCAAATTTAAAAAGACACCCTTTATAATTATTTCTATTAAAATAGTGTCAAGCTTGCGGAATAACGCTAGGAATATCCAATAAAATATCCATTTGATATTTTATTCAATACTTCTTTATCCAAAATATTTTAAATTTATAAATAAACTTCATTAATAAGTGGATTATCAATCCATATTAAATTTAAAATACTCATTATGTATAATTGCAATTTATGTTTTATTTACATGTTCGTCCTTAATAAAGAAATAATATAACCTATTAAATCATTATCCCCTTCAAATTAATTTAATAATTAATTACTAAAATTCTCTTAATAATTTAATAATTTAATTAACGACATTCAATCAATAATCTAACTATTTTAATAATAAAACATTTACTCTTGGCATAGCAATTTAATTTAATTAGCTAATTGAACAAGGCCACTTAAAGTGTTAAGTTTACCAAATAATCCAATGGCACAATTATCAACGAAATCACAAATAACACTTCGCAAAAATCCAGAAAGACCGATTCAGAGGGCCGCTACATAGATTATTTTTGAGAAAATTTATTTGGGTATTTTTATGATATATTAATAATAGAAATAATTGGGAAGAACATGTGAAATATATTAATCAAGTTTTAGTCATTCTTGAATAGGACAAATTTATGGCAAGCCATCCAAGTATTGTTCAAAGACAATGAAGTGGAGTACCTAGGACTTATTGTCTCACATAAAGAAATCAAGGTGAACCCTCACAAGATCAAGGCCATAATAGAATAGAATATTCTTCCAACACTCAAGAAGCTATGTTGTTTCTAAGGTATTACTAATTACTATCACTGATTTGTAAATAATTATGGCATCATAGCATCACCTCTCACAACTTTCTTGAAAATGATTCCTTCTATGGAATGAGGCAACTACTAGGGAATTTAAACAACTAAATGAGGTAGCTACTAGGTAATTTGAGAAAATATTATATATCATTTCCATATTGTAGGTAAATTGGGTAAATGAGGCACATGAGTATTTGGAGAAGGACATGGATACTGAAACTCTCATTGAGAAACTCCAACAAGATTCAAGTGTGCTAGACAAGTTTAAATGAAAATAAAATGTTTTATGGTACAAGGACAAGTTGTACCTATACAAGAACTCAATCCTTAAGTTTAAGGAATTAGTAGAAGTACATGCTTCTTTAGTAGGTGGGCACACTAGATTCTTGAAGACTTATAATAGAATCAAGCAATATTTCTTTTGAGAAGGGCTTAAAGTAGATGTTAAAAAAATTGTAGTAGAATGCATCACATGCCAACAAAATAAAGGGGAGATAACTGAGACTCAAATTATCTTACAATATTTATCTATTCCAAGCTAGTGGTGGTAGGATATGTCAATGGATTTCATCTCACATTTTTCTTATTATAAAGGAAAACATGGCATCATGGTTGTTGTGGATTGTCTCACCAAATATGCATATTTTTTGTTTTGTCACACCCATCCATAGAAATCACTATAGCCACAAATTTTATGAATACTATTGAGGAACTACATGGGACTCCAGAATTTATTTAAGTTATCACAATCCTATATTTATAGGTGATTTTTTATTAACTTATTTTCATGGTTGGAAAATCAACTTTCTTGTAGTTCATCATATCATTCAAAATTAGATGGATAGACTAAGGTGGTCAAATTTTTTTTGGAGGAGCTTCTCTAATGTTTTTCTTTATATAAACAAGAGAGATGGGCACAATTTATGGTATTATAACACGTATTTAATGCTTCCTCCAAAATGTCCCCATTTGGCATGTATGGGTATGAGCCACCATCAACCACCTCTTCATTCTAGGCATACCCAAAGGTTTCAGTAATTGAAGAATATATTTAACATCAACGAGAGTTACTTGCTAGTCTTGAGGAAAGTTAACAATGGTAAAAGATAAAATGAAGGAACATAATGATTAACACCACACTAAAACGATTTTAAAGTGGGATATTGGATCTTCGTGTGATTACATCCATAAAAGAAAATGCAACTAAAACAATAGTATAAATATAGCACTCTTACACCTAAGTATTAGGGTCCTTATAAGGCATTGAAAATGATTGTATCTTAAAAATTGGAGTTACCTATGTCAACAAAAATACATCTAACTTCTTTCATGTTTCATGCTTGAAGGTTATCAAACACATAGTTGCAACATAGATCAAGTTAGTAGAACTTGATGAGGAGGGTAAGATAGTTTAAGATCATGAGGGAATTCTTCAAACAAACTCTAAGAGACTACAAACAAGAGAACTTGCAAGGTATTTGATCAAATGGAAGAACTCTCTTGTCAAAGATGCTATGTAGGAAAATCAATTTTTTGTACAAAAGCATCCATAGTTGATCAACTTTTAGGACAATGCTTCTCTATAGAGGGGAGAATGCTAAACCATTAATCCTATATTGTACATAGGGTTATGAGTAGTCAAATTGTGGTTACCTTAACTCTTAAGCTATATGATCATTAATACAATATTATATAAGTAGTTAAATTAGCCTAGGTGGCATCCTAGGCAAAAGTATGGTATATATAAGATTAGCAGATAATTTATCAATGCATTACAAATTGTGTTCTTCTTGGATACTTTTGGAGGTTTTCCCACTCAAAATGGCTTAGTATTATCTAGTATTACCAATTATTTATAACATATTTCCTATTATATTCTTCTTTTATGAAAGGAATTTCATTATAGTAGTTGGTTACCCATGAATTTTAGTGAGATGGAACAAATGCATCCTGACACCCTTAGATTTCTATTTTTGGAGGAAACATTCCATATTCTTTAGTTAATTAGCATTTATGAGTGCATTGGCACCTACATTTTTCACTACTAGATTGTTGCCTTGTTGCAATATATTGGTGCAAATTCACTATTTGTGCATTGTTCAAGTATTGTTGTTTTCCCTCACTCATCTAGATCTATGTGTCATTTATATTTTCAAATATAAGAATGTTGTCTTGTTTTCCATCTATGCATTTTTTGAGTGGTGTCATTAGGTTGCTCTTGCAGATTTGTACCTCTTTGATCTTGAGCTTCAAATTTCAATAGAGTTTCTTTAGTTTTAGGAATACAACAACGATTCTTTGGAAATTGTTTGTAGGTTCTTCATGTTTTAGTGGAGTTCTTCACAATCATCTTCATGTTCCTAATATTTTTTTATAGCTTTTGGAAGTCTTCTTAGTCCTCACGATTTCTCTCTTTTAATGAGGAGTTTTTTCTTATAGCTTTTCTCCTTTTCTCCACTTGTGAGAGATTGTTTTGATGTGGGTATCTAATCAAGTCCAGCTGTTGGGACTCATCATCATCATCATCATCATCATCCATTACCCACCAACTTGTGCTCATGGGGGTATAAGAGTGCATAATATATTTGCATATGTAATTTATTATCCTAGGTTTATTTTGCATAAGGTAAGCCTACTTAAGTGTTGAATTGAACATGTATCTAATTGTGAGAGACATCTTCTCTCATCCACATGCATCATGTTCATAGAAATCATCTTTTATATTTAGAAATTCATGTTTTACTTGGTCTCCTTCATAATGACTCACCTAGTTGTCATGTGACAAAACTCATCTTGAGTATTTCTTATAAATACTCCTCTCATTCTCTTGCTTAGGGGGTTGAAGGAATGGGTCTACTTCTCCTATATTGCATCGATATTGACATTATAGTAATTTATTTTTGTTTATCTATTGTAGAAGTTTATTTAGTGTTGTAGAGGTTTCTTGGCTCTTGTGACTCTTTAAATTAGCATTAATATATTAGGCATCATCCACTCATTAATATCATGTTGCTAAGTATATATGGCCCTTACTTCCTTAAGTTTATTAATTGTTAAAGGCACTACAAGGATGCATAGTTTCAATTTTACATCATCAAAGATATTATTTAGGAGGTTCACTCTAAGAATGTAGTGCAAGTTGTGATAGATGTGATGTTTGTGTGTAGAGCAACAAGGAAGTTGGTTAAGGGAGCTCCTTGTTTAGAGAATATCTTGAATAATATACTCAAGGATATGGGAAAAATAGATTAAATGAAATAGGTAAGTCTTGATGTAAGAGATGGGTAGATGTTTATTTGCAATCACAAAAAATCACATGCATTCTTTCAAACTTTCTCCAAGAAGGAATTTCTCAAACCTGTCAAGACTATATATGCTTCAAACTTCATTCTCTTAGAGAGGATTATTGAGTCGGAAGAATCATTTAAATTGATGGTAATGAAATAGGAGTGGAATATGTGGCCCAATTCTAGGTTAAAGAAAGGGAGGATGGTGATGGAAGTGGTGAAGAGTGACACTTTTTGTGTTGATGCAGAATACATTGTATCCGTCATATCTCTAGTTTTCACAATGATTAGATACAAAAAATCTACTATTCCAAACATCAGAGACATGTATGAGTGCATTGACAACATGCTTGGCCAAATGATTCAATATACCATTTAATGGAGGCAAGACAAGCTCAAAAATCCATTACATAATTTCATGTACATTGGAATCAAAGTGTTATGTGCAAAGACCCAAAAGAGTTGTCCATATGAAAAATGTTGAGGTGAAAAGAGGTTTCATGAAGACAAATTAGAAGATGTATAGTGCTAGCTTGGATGCCACCACCATTTATCATGAGTGGACCAAACTTGTAATACTTGGGGGATATCCATAAGAGAGAAAGTTGGATAGGGAGACTATGGAAAAAGGGGATCCAATACTATTGTGGAAAATGCACGGTCTTCACTCATTCTACACTAAACATTCATCTATTGTCCCAAGTTTTTAGTTCTTCTATTGCTAAAAAAGTTTGGTCTATATACAACCTCATCCACTTTATCAAGAGGAATAAACTTACTTTTAGGAGGTTGGAGAAGCTTGCAGTTATACATAGTGCCTTGTATCTAATTGGTTGCAACACACTTACAAGGAGAGTCCAACAATAAAATGGGGATGTAGAGCCAAAGGAGTCAACATAGATTGATAATGTTCATGCACAAATAGGTTTGGTTAGTGTTCGTGTAGAGGAGCTTAAGCTAGATGGCTCTAATAGTTCTAGGAATGAAGGGTTTTCCATGACCTTTGGGATGATGATTAGAGTCTTAGACCATTGAAGAATTAGTCAATTATATTTCAATATAATCATCATATTAGCATTTTAAATATAATAATATTTATAATTGACATTTTTAATACATTGTGTTTAATAGTTGTAGAGTAGGGGAATTTGTCAACCCCAAGGCTCTAGGTCATGAGAGCCTCAAGGAATGATTTTCCCTAAACTACCTCAGGTTGATCAAAAGGTAAAAGAAGAAAAGATA
>VDFB02390707.1:0-32180 GCA_007258455.2 Sequoia sempervirens | reverse complement strand
TGAATGTAAATCTTGAATCTTTATTGTTGATGGGTGTGGGGATTGACACAATATGTCAACAACACTACTTAGACTGTGGTTTGATTGAGATGATGAGTAAGAGATGCATGTTTGCTGAGAAAAAATGTGTTGAATGCATGGAAAATAGTACATTTTATTTTATCCCAAAAGAATGAAAATGATGCAAAAAGTGTCTATTTGTGGCACATAGAGGAGAAGGATAATTTCTTCTACTATAAAATACCAAACATAGAAAATGTTTCTTTTTTCATAAGCATCCAAACACCATGGATGCGAAAAATGAAGCCAATGGTGATTTTTGTCATTTTTCTCGAATCCATGGTGTTTGGATGCCTATGATAAAAGGAAAATTTTCCATGTTGTTTAGTATTTTATAGTAGAAAAAATTATATTTCTCATCTACGTGCCACAAATTGACACTTTTTGCATCATCTTCATTTTTTTGGGATCAAATGGAGAGTACTCTTTTTCATGCATTCAACACATTTTTTCTCAGCAAACATGCATCTCTCTTATTCAACATCTCAGTCAAACCACAGTCGAAGTAGTTTTGTTGAGATATTGTGTCAATCTTCACACCCATCAACAATAAAGATTCAAGATTTACATTCACTTGATAACCTTGATGCAAAACTACTCCTTATTTCGCGTAACAATGAGCCAACTTGAAATTTGAGCATTATCACTATCAAGTTTATTTTCCTCCTTATTGTAGGAAATCATGGATTATTGTGAATCCTCTTCCTTCATACAAAGATATGAAATATCAAATATTTTTGTATTTTACAAACCAAATACTTTGTTCAAAAAAGTATTTGGGTGTTCTTGTTTAAGCCGTATGAAAGGAAATTTTCATATACGGTTTTCAGAGGGGGAATTTGAGTTTACCTATCTCAATAAAGTATACGATTGGTTCGAAGAGCGTCTCGAGATTCAGGCGATTGCAGATGATATCACTAGTAAATATGTTCCTCCTCGTGTGAATATATTTTATTGCCTAGGGGGAATCACACTGACTTCTTTTTTGGTACAAGTAGCTATCAGTTTTGCTATGACTTTTTACTATCGTCCCACCGTTCTAGAAGCTTTCGCCTCTATTCAATACATAATGACTGAAGTGAACTTCGATTGGCTAATCCGATCGGTCCATCGGTGGTCAGCAAGTATGATGGTTTTAATGATGATCTTACATGTATTTCATGTTTATTTAACAGGTGGATTCAAAAAACCTCGCGAATTAACTTGGGTTACGGGTGTAATTCTAGATGTATTAACCGTATCTTTCGGTGTAACCGGTTATTCTTTGCCCTGGGATCAAATTGGTTATTCTTTGTAAAGAGTCGTAATGACCAAGCATTGCATAAATAGATAACGATCCAATAAGCCCAACATTTATTCCTTTGGATGTCGTAATCGGACAAATACGTCCATAATGACTAGGATGAATATCCCGTCTACGAAAAGTAGATGTTCGACTTGTCAATCCTCCAAGGCCCAAAGAGCTCACTTTTCGGCTATGAACTATTTCTGCCAATGGATTAGTTTGATCCAAAAATTGTGATAAAGGGTGTAAACCAAAAAAACCTTCAAAAGTATCCGTTAATGGAATTAATGTTTCCAACTTTTTCTTAGTTATTCTCTTTTTAGGATTGGTTGATGCAGATAATAGAATTTTTTCAGCTGCTTCTCTGAAATCAGAGAGAGCTAATCGCAATTGCTCTTGTAATAAATCTGCTACAGAACGAGTATACCGATTTTGTAAGTGATCTATATCATCGGGTGTACCCGTTCCAAATTGCACTTTGATAGGGTAATCTACAGCAGCCAATAAATCGTGCGGTAATGAAAAAATATCGTTCTCGGGTATATCAAGACTTAGTTTTTTATTCGGATTTGGTCGACCAATCTTTCCTAATACACATTTAGTTTGAAAAAATGTTGTTTGCACTTTTTCATATAGAGACGAAAATTCCAAATTTTCTTCCAAATTTTCTTCATTGTCGTCACTTATGTAGAGTTTGTTATAAAGTTCCAAAATGGCATTTTGCTTCCCGCCACACCAATAGCAATATTCTGCGTACTCCTCCGTTCCCCTATAAAATGCTTTGAAATTCTTATAGTTGAAAATCTCTTTGGAATTTAGCCCCATAGCCAATAATAAAATTAAAACAGATATTTTTTTTTTTCTGTTTACACGAATCCATATCTTTTTTGTTTTTTTATTGAGCTCTAATCTTGATCTTCCTCCCCAATCTGAAATTATAGTACCAATATAGATAATGTTTCCCGACGGTTTTCATTCCCAAGTGTAATAAATACCGGGACTTCTTACTATTTGATTGACCACAACTCTATAATTTCCATTTATTACAAAAGTTCCTTTAGAATTCATCAAAGGAATATCTCCCAGATATAAAATCTGGTTCTGTATCTCTACACGAGTTTTTTTTTCTTAATCAATCTTGCTGGTACATATAATTTACAATGATATGTAAGAGACATATATACAGCATCTCTCTCTTTAATGAAAGGTTCTCGTTCAAGTCGCATGTTGCTTTCTACCACATCGTTTTAGACGAATTTTTATCATAAGATAGATCTCTTTATCTGATCCAAAATGGATATGTAATTATGAAGTCATTAACTCAATTTCTACAATACATTTTTAGAATTATTTGTTCTAGTTAGCTAGGTATTCAACGCTTCTTTAGCTGCGTACATTACTTCGACAGTAATGGTTTCAATCCCCTTTTGTCGTGCAAATTTATCAGTATTTCTTTCTACCTTTTTTCCTTAATCTTAGGATAAATACGATCCAGAGGAGCTAATTCAAAACCTTCGAGTAAAATAAGAACAGCTCCTACATTTAAAGTTCCTTTCTTACCATTAGCAAGGACTTGTTTTATTTGCTTATCATAGGGTATTTTAACAACTGCTTCGAAAACGGTATCAGGAAGCACGGACTGTGGAACTTCAATCTCCACAGGTTTTTTAGCCAAATGACAATTGGCACATACAATACGTCTGGTTGCTTCTCGAGGATTTTCATAACCTTGCTGTGCGAAAATGGGATATGCATTTGCACTAGATGCTCGAGTCATTACATCGATCATTATTAAGACGGATATTGATTGAGTTATCCACTTTTTCACCCAGTCATCATAAGTTTTTCTATTTTGCATGGTTCAATTTTTTGTTACAATTCTTTTATTTAAAATAAATAGTAGTAGGTAACTATCATAGTTACCTGCCTGCAATTCTGCTACTATATTACAACATTGCTAAGGCTCATGGAGGTGTTTCTGTATTTGGCAGAGTAGGAGAACGTACCCGTGAAGGAAATGATCTTTACAAGGAAATGAAAGAATCGGGAGTCATTAATGAACAAAATATATCAGAATCCAAAGTAGCTCTGGTCTATGGTCAGATGAATGAACCACCAGGAGCTCGTATGAGAGTTGGTTTAACTACTTTAACTATGGCTGAATATTTCCGAGATGTCAATAAACAAGATGTACTCCTATTTATTGACAATATCTTCCGCTTTGTCCAAGCAGGATCAGAGGTATCTGCATTATTAGGCAGAATGCCTTCCGCGGTGGGTTATCAGCCAACTCTTAGCACGGAAATGGGTTCTTTACAAGAGAGAATAACTTCTACCAAAGAGGGATCTATAACCTCCATTCAAGCAGTTTATGTACCTGCAGATGACTTGACTGATCCCGCTCCTGCTACAACATTCGCACATTTAGATGCTACTACTGTACTATCGAGAGGATTAGCTGCCAAGGGGATCTATCCAGCGGTAGATCCGCTAGATTCCACGTCAACTATGCTCCAACCTTCGATCGTAGGCGAAGAACATTATGATACTGCGCAAGGAGTTAAACAAACTTTGCAACGTTATAAGGAACTTCAAGATATTATAGCTATTCTTGGATTAGACGAATTATCAGAAGACGATCGTTTAATCGTGGCAAGAGCAAGAAAAATTGAACGGTTTTTGTCACAACCCTTTTTTGTAGCGGAGGTATTCACTGGTTCCCCCGGTAAATATGTTAGTCTAATAGAAACAATTAGAGGTTTTCAAATGATCCTTTCCGGAGAATTAGATGGTCTACCCGAACAGTCTTTTTATTTGGTGGGTAACATTGATGAAGCTACCGCAAAGGCTATGAACTTAAAAGAAATTTAAAGAAACAAAATGAACCTAAATCTTCGTGTACTCACTTCCAATCGAGTTGTTTGGGATTCAGAAGTTCAAGAAATAATACTAACTACTAATAATGGTCAAATGGGTGTATTACCCAACCATATTGCAATTGTAACAGCATTCAACATCTCAGTCAAACCACAGTCGAAGTAGTTTTGTTGAGATATTGTGTCAATCCTCACACCCATCAACAATAAAGATTCAAGATTTACATTCACTTGATAACCTTGATGCAAAACTACTCCTTAGATCACCGGAAAGATCATCCCTTCCATGACAAAAATCACCATTTGCATCACAATGGCTCCACTCATTGTATTTAATTATTGCAACATGTAGTTTACCATGCATGACCCTAACATGAAAGTGGGTACGGCAACCCTTTTTTGGGGTAAACCTTTGTATTCTTTTAATGCTTTTAGGTTTTTTTCTATTATCCTTAAAACCAAAAACACACCAAACCTATTTATACACACACAAAAAAGTTCATTGATATAACAAAAAACAAACATAAAAAATGGCATACTTATTGATTGTATTAAATATACACAAACCTTGAGTATATCTTGGTCGTGTGGTTGGTAGGGTTTGTTATGTTGTACTCTGTATGTATTTTGTGTATAAATGTTGTCTTTGTACTATCCAAATATCTTTCTCCTTCGACAAAGTGAGGGAATCTTTTGAGAGGGATTACAACATATAAGTCCATCTGGCCATTATCATCTCCAATAGGTGTTCATTCAAGGTCCTCACTTGAGAAATGATTCCCTTGGTTGGGAATGTCTTGCACATGCAATTTGATGAGGGAGTATTTCAAGAGGGATTGCAACATATAAGTCCATCTAACCATTATCATCTCAATAAGTGTCCATTCAAAGTCCTCAGTTGAGAGATGATTCCCTTGGTTGGAAATGTCTTGCACATGTAGTTCGATGAGTGGTTTCCATTTATTCTTTCTAACCATTCTGAATAAATTTAAAGATTGTTAGTAGACCCTTTTTTTAAAAAAAAATAAATAAGGGCAACTATATTGATATATCAATTCAATGTATGAACTAAATGCACAATACTTTTGAGTCTATATTTATAACATAATATATTTTAATATATAATTAAGAGATATAGATGGGTCTATATTTATAATATTTATATAACAATATTTTTTTAATTTCAGTTTAGAATAAATATACCCCAATTACTTTAAAACAATATTTTGACTTAAGGAAAAATAATAAAAATGGCAATCCTATTGTTTTAAATATGACATTTATTATATAATTTAAAAAACTTGTACTCTAGCTTTAATAAAAAAAACATTTTCTTTTGTTAAGGTTGTTGAGAATTTTAGACATTACATCTTATAAAAAATAATTTTTCATGATTCTTGTTCTTGTGGTAAAATTCATACTTATGCAAAATTAGTTGATTGAAAGAAAAGGTAAACAAATGAAAATACTACAAGAGTTTGAACAACTCATAAATCATGAGTGTAAATTTTAGTAAAAACATTACTCATTAGAGGGATAAATTCGAAAGAGGAATAAATTCCAAGGTGTTCAATCTAAACTAGTAACATTGACGCCGACAAATTTGTTGAATGCCATGACTTCAAGAGACTATTTTTTTTGTCATTCATATTCATAATTTTACATATGTTAACATATAATATCTATCACTAAATGTTTAGTAGCATATTTTTGGTATGTACACAACTTGACTACAAAAATTAAAACCTATGCCTATAAAATATATAGGCATATACCTAAAATGAGAATTAAGCCATCCTTTTTGTTCTTTGTAATTTAAGTTGTTCATGTTGTATATTCATCTTTTGTTTTCTTGATAATTTGAGTTGTTGATCAATATAATTGCTATCATGTTGTATTTTCATCTTTTGTTTTCTTGGTAATTTGAGTTGTTGATCAATCTAATTGCTACCTATATGTTGAATCATAATCTTGTTATAATGTATTTAGGTTTTTGCATTATCCCATTTTCTACATAATTAATGGGTAGAATATTTTATTAGTTTACTATTAAAAATGTCACCCTTAATTATTTTGTTTAATTTTATAGTTAAATTTTTAACTTTATTTATTTTTATATTATTTTTTAGAAGCATAATTTTATAGTTTTATTATTAACTTTGAAAAGTGTAATTAAAAGTGTAAAGTTTCTTTAGTCCATGATCATGAAGTGAGCTATTTGTGGATTAAAATTGTGTAAATTTATATCACCCTCAATTATTTTGTTTAATTTTATAGTTAAATTTTTAACTTTAAAAAGTGTAGTAAATATTATTTATTTTTATGTTATTTTTTAGAAGTTCTATTTTATAGTTTTATTTTTAACTTTGAAATGTGTAATTAAAAGTGTAAAGTTTCCTCAGTCCATGATCATGAAGTGAGCTATTTGTGGATTACAATAATGTAAATTTTTTGTATCTCAACGTTTTGCATCATACTCCAAAATCCAATAAAAAATAAGGCCAAGAATAAAACCTAAACCCTAATAATAAAGTGAAAATATAAAGAGAAAAATAAAACTAAAGAGGAACAAAAAAATCTAAACTAATTATCTAAACGCTCTAAAATCCGAGGCAAACTCTAACAAACCAAAAAAAAATTACTCTTATTTATAACAAATATTACATCCCAATTTTTTTGATGTTTGCGAAAGAAACACCACTACTGTAACAAGAATTAATTAGAAACATCACTACTGTAACAAGAACTAATTAGAAGAAGCGCTAGAATTAGAAGAAGTGCTCTGTTTCTTACTTGTTTGCCGTTTTTACTCCCCTCTAGTGTAATAATTTGATAAGCTTGTCACCAAAGACATTCAGATCCCTCAAAACGAAAGGAGAAAGGACGTTTTCTATGAATTTCACAACTTTTAAGAACAGGTGCGTAGATATTTTTAGTTTCTTAAGGCGGTTATTAAAAATCCTGTTGAATGCGTGTCAAGTTTTTGTTGCGACATCCAGATTCCTGAAATCAAAAGGAGAAAGGACGTTTTTCTATGAATTTCACAGCTTTTAAGAAAGTGCGTAGATATTTTTAGTTTCTTAAGGCAGTTATTAAAAATCCTGTTGAATGCGTGTCAAGTTTTTGCCAGTAGCTAGATACTAGCGTTGAACTGTAGTAGTCATTACCTAACTGGCGTGTAGTCAATAGTTAACCGGCGTGGATAACGGAAGAGTCGGTGACAAACTGTTTGGTTAAAATCTCTGGGGGCAACCCATGGATGCGAGGGTGCATTCTCGGGGCTGTATAGCCACTGCCTGATTTGTCCTTGTGAGAAACAATCTCAAGATTCTTCGGGGTTCCTAGTGATCCGTGATGACAAGTGATAGACAACTCAATTGCATGATATCTGTGTTCTCATGGCATTAAGGACTAGCATGATTTAGTCAGGCATACTATGGTGTTCACACTACTTTTAGTAAAGGTCATGTAACACGGCCGTTCTCGAATACCCTATCTCAGTCTTTATCGGAAAAATATAGATGACACCATGTAATTAAATTTGTAAATGCATTGAGCTTTACAGGAATAAAAAGTAAAGATGTATTAACATACACATCGCTTTTGCCCTATAATGTTCAAAACAGAAATCAGAAAAAACGTTTTAACTTTGTGTTTTTTCCAGAGAAACTCATTCGCGTCGTCAGCTAATGTCGGCGATATGTATCATCGCCGGCCAACAAATGACCCTCATATCGCTTGAGGAACTCATTCTATCCCTTAGATCAAGAGCAAATGTTACAAATACACGAAACATTCGATATCAAAGCGATGTACTAAAAGAGACATTGACTGGACTTAACACATCCATTAAATCAAGAGCAAGAGTCACCAGAGCACAATTTAATCAATACCATAGCGATGCAATAAAAGAAAAAAAAAACTGCAGATTAACAAATAAATTTCCGGGCAAATTTCGAGCTCCGCCGATTTAGAAACAACGGGCCTCAATGCTTTCGCCCGTTTATCTCTAGGCGACGTACAGCGCTGAATGTGCTATGGAAGCACACCAGTGACTCTAATTTATCGCCATTCACAAAGAAATTCAACTCATTTGAAAAGAAACAAACAGAAGCATAAGTAAAACTTACCAAAATGAACCGCCACGGACAAGAAAACACTGGTTTATCAGCCTTGCACACGAGCGAGCGTGCACAAACCGAAAACAAAACATCCGAAAGGCGCAAACACTGTAGGCGAAAACCAGAAGCGAGAGCTTAAGCTGGAGATTCATTTGTTCAGCAAGCAAACCCTATTATTATAGAATCACCAAACCCTAAGAAACGAAACCCTAACTTGTTGAAATAAACGTACTACTGTTTTGCTTTTTCTTTTGTTTTCTTCTCTTTTTTATGTGTTACTTTAATTAAGAATAAAACCTCAATTGACTTTGATTACGAGGTTGAATAGGCTAAATAAATTGATATGGTTGGTGCCTTGCCCGTCTCTCGAGGGGGCTTTCTAAAAAAAATAGTTTAAAGCATGGTCCACCAAATTTTGTGAGTATTACGAACTTTTAAGTTCTAACAACTATTACATTTTTAACAATGTTTATTAAAATAATTTTAATTTTTTTCCATTTAAAATTTATCTTTATGTAAATTTAAACAAGTGACACAAGCATCGAGTTCCTGCTGGAGAGCGTAATGCATTTAGATTTAGAGGATAAAGTAGATAAAAATGTAGTTAGTGGCCAATGAATTATAGCGATAAAGAGAGTTACTATATATGCAAAGGAGATTAAAGAAAAATTCAAGGAAAAAGCTTTTAGGCAAGCAACAAAGAAATATGGTTTTTCAAAGAAGCGGACTAAATATAGTTGTTAGAGTCATTTAATTTTAGTCATCCCACTTGTCAAAATCATAACTTTTATCACATTGCTCAAACTTTAAGGTTTAGAAATGCATAGAAAATCTTAAATCACAAGCAAATTAAAGTGGCTCAAAGAAATGTTAGATCAACCCATCAAAGAACCAAAACAAAGATTCAAGGTTAAATTCCACTTTGGAGCTATTATATAGCTTTACACTAAATCAATCCATCTATACCAAGTTCAAACTAATCCCAACACAAGCTAGATTTGCAACAAACCCAATAACATAGAGTGTAAATTAATAAAATAATGTAAATGGCATGTCTGTCAGGATCCAAAAACTCTAATATTGTTCACAGTTGTAAGATACATGATGGAAAAAGGAAGTTATTAAATTGACATATGAGCAAGACACTAAGATAGATTATGGAAAAATAATAAGTTATTAAACTAACATATCACCCACTACTCATGTTTTGGTAATGGCTAGGCTTAAAATCAAAACACGTGATCTTTGAATAAAAACCAAAACTTAAAGAGGGAAAAGAGAAGAGTCTCATTTAGGTGCTATGAAACCCAAAATTAGACAGAGTTAAAAATAGTTTGGATAATCATTTCCTGCACGTAATGAGAAAAGGAAGGAACTTCCATAGGGAAATAGATAGTAGTGTGTATTTGAAGAGTTGTAGAAAAGATAAGTATGACACCATTCCTTACTTTACATAATTTAAATATAACTTTAAAGACAAAGATGGATGCAATTAGTTATGCTATGAGTGAAACATTGTTGCAAGGGTAAGACTTGTATGTTATCATTAAAAAACATTTAAAGGTCTCATGTTAAAATACATCTATGACAAGGAATTAACACTTTTCTCAATAGCAATTTTTTAGACCCAACATTATTATAAATATTTTGTTAGAATATTTGAGTTTCATTTCTATAAATAAATTCAAAATATATATTATAAAATTATTTAATAATAAATAAATTAATAAAAAAAACTTAAACCAACATTATTATAAATATTTTGTTAAAATATTTGAATTTCATTTCTATAAATAAATTTAAAATAAACATATTATAAAAATATTTAATAATAAATAAATTAGTAAAAAATCACTTACATAAAAGTGTAACCAACCTTTATTCCCTATTTTAAAATTTGAAATGAAAATTAAAATTTATGTGAAATCATTTAAAATAAGGAAGAATTTTTTTTGAATCTTCATGTCTTTAATCATAGAAAATTTATAAATTTTCTCTTTCATTAATGATCACACTTTCCACTTTTATGGTGTTTAATCATAAAAAAATATTTAACTCTCTTATAACTGAACTATAGAATGATCGTAGACTAAAATGAAATGTAAAAGGAAAAAAAAAACTTTTGTACAAATAAACAATTTATAAAAAATAAACTAAGCTACAATAATTTGTTAAAATTTTAAATAATTAAAAAAATAATAATAATAATTTTTTTTAAAATTATAATTATAGAAACTTGTTGGACTTTAATCTATTTTAAATTATAGTACACTGACCACATAGCCATCAGCGGTTCCATTAGCTTCTCCACATGCCATTTAATGCATTAACTATGCATTAATGGTTATGTACCCCCAACGGCCAGTTTTAATATTTCATTTTTTATTTAATCAATCTATGTCTTCTTATTTTCCTAATTTTCTTAAACATAAAATTATTTATAAAGCTACTGACACGAATAAAAAAAAGAGATAAATGTTAATTTTCAAATATAAAAAATAAGTTTTAAAATTCAAACTATACAAATGAAAAGTAATATGTTAAAATAAAAAAATTGTGATTGGTCGTCTACATACCAAATGCATATTGAGCAGAGATGCAGTAATAACTTTTGCCTTGGCTGAAACTAAATAAGAAATCTCTTTGGGTAGAAATATTCAATGTCATCCCAAAATTTACTCATTTTAAGTTTAAAGTTAAAAGGGTAGGAGTTCATACTTACTCAAAATGTCCCATAATTGATCCTATAGCCAAAAAAAAGTCTTATAAGGACCCCTACTTCATGATGAAAAGTTCATTAAAAGCCCTTCCATGAGACTACATCTTTAGTCTCCATCATTGAAGAATGTGTAGAAATTAGAATTTGATTATGTGATATTAGTTTGGTTAAGTTATATAATTTTTAAAATTTTGGTTAAGTTATCAATACTTTTGAACTTTTATTTGACACATAATTTTCTCATATATCATTGACTTTTATTTGTTTACATGTAAATGAATATGGATTGATGATGATTTCTTGTAGCTCTAGTTGTGGAGTGTTCGATTAGGAAATAGAATGTAGAGTTAGATGCAATGCAATCTATTGTTGACCACGACTTTTTCAACAATGTAGAGGCATTGCATTTTGTTGTGATATTGATTTTAATTTCTTACATTGATGCTTTTGCATGTTGGTGTTACATTTTATCCCCACGAGAAAATGCATGAATTTCATCTAGGTCTCCTATATATTTTTGTCTTCCACACTTAATGAAGCATTTTTAAACAACATAGATGTATTGCATTCAATTGTGATATTGATTTTAATTTCTTGTATTGGTGAGTGTTATAGTTGAAATTTATTTGCATGTGAACAAACTACAATTTTTATAGAAAGTACACTAATTTTATATGAATCTTTCATATAAATTATTTATTTAAAAAATAATAATAATTTTTTTAAATAATATCTCATCAATTTGCAATTTTTTTTTAATGAAGAAAATAGTTTTATAATAATAAAATAAATTTATTTTAAAATTATATAATTAAAAGAATACTAAAAATTATTATAAAATAATTGAAATATTAGAAAAGTAAGTCAACATATTAGGTTAATGTAGAATATATAAAACTAAACAATATTATAATATAAAAATAATGATATATTTTAAAATAATGTATTTGATTGTGTAAAGGATTATTAAAATGGATCTAAAACACAAGTGAGAAGAGCGTGCAATATTTAATATCACATTGTGGAAGGTGGTGATAATTAGGAAGGTAAGTTATTGATACGTAGAAAGGTAAAAATATATTGCATGGAATACATTTGAATTCATTTATACATGGCATATTAATTATTTGGGTAGATTTAAATATTGTATAGATATTATGTTCAATTATATAAAGATACAATGTCTAAATATTACTTTGCATTTTAAATTTGTATGTTTTGTTTTTTAATATTTTTCATTGAAAAATACTTAAATTTGGTTTAAAATATTTTTATTTGAATGACTATTTTAATAATTGTGTTGATAAGTAGTCAATAATGATTCGTGTAAAATTATATTGTAGTAGGCAAGAAGTGTAAATAAGGTGGCTCGTGTGCATTCTCATTAATTGATTGCTTATATTTAGAAGACATTTTTGTTCATTTTTTAGGTTTCAAAATATTGGCATGACATAATTTGTTACATGGGTGTGCCTGAAAATAATTATGCAAGGTTTATAGATACATATGGAGAATGTTGGTAAATATCATGGCCCCTCTTGCCATCATATATATCAAGGGAGGAGGTGATGCAAGCATATTAGCAAAAAAAATCTATAGGTTGTAGGTGAGGACATAATGATGGAAGAGAGGCCCCTCTAACCACATACCCTATTCTAACAAAGAGTAGGTGACACAAGAGATGATCTAGGTATATGATAGCTAACAAGTTAATTTTATTACCTTTAAAAGTAGCTTATATAAGATATTTTAACATGTTTCACATGTGATATGGGAAGTGTGGATGAGTGGTTAGGATTGATTTCTTTAACCATGGACTTATTGACACTTGATAATGTGATACTAGCAAAGCATATAGTGTGAAATTGTCAATTCACTTTACATTTTAACCTTGTGAACCATACATCAATATCTAAGTGAATGACATTAAAAATCAAAATGGATATAATATATGGAAAGGGATGTATCCTAGAGTAAGAGGGATATGATGTATGGAGGGAGGGATGCAACTCAAGTGCAAAAAGAAAGACTTTTAGCAAGCCTAGAGCACACACAAGCAAGGACAATCAAGCTACCACCTACAAGTGAAAATGGGCATTGTGATAGTTAAAGCATTGGAAGTAGAGTAAGTAGATAATAGGGAAACATAGGTAGAGATGTCCAACCTTCAAGAGGAGGTGGGTAGACTACAAGATATGATTATTGTAATGAGTCCAAGTTTACAAATAGATTGAATAATAGGACATGGTGATCATAAGGTATAATTTGATGGCTAGTGTATAGAGTGAGATTGGGGAGGGGTCTTTGAGGTAACCTATCCCCACTTGATATGATTATATTACTAATTACATTAGATGTTGGGAATTTCACTATATGAGTTTTACTTTTATCTATTGGCTTTTGATATTGTTACCTACATGATTTTTAATCATGTATGTGTTTTTGGTTTCTATGTGTGTGTGAATGATATGTAATATTGATAATCAACACACCAAGGATTGGATAATCACTAATAAGTTATAGCTCGTAAAGGAATCACTTTAAGACAGATGATCATCACAAATTAAGTCAAATTTAATATCTTTTTGAATGAATGAATAAGATATATAACAATATTTGTATGAATCATCAATGCTACATATTTTTATTTTCATTTATGTACTTTAACCATTGCAAAATGTCACCATGTGCATGACCAATAATGCAATGTTTTTTTATTTTCTTTTAATGTTAATGGCTCTAATATATTGTGATAATTCCATTCAAGCTCTTTACCATTATAACCAAGTTTTTTGTGTCAAAGACCATATAATTGATCAAATGGTGAAAAGTAAAAAAATATCTCCACATAATGAACAAAGAAGAAATGGAGCATGAATAAATTCTTTAGATGAGATGTTATTAAAATAACATCATAATTCAAGCTATCTTTATGCAATTACTCATGAGGTAAATTATCATTATGAGATACATAAGACATAATGAGATGTAAAAGAATTGGAAGGCATATAACAATATATAAAAGAAAGTTCCTCCTCCATGCGGCCGGTGTGAAAAATATGTCTCCCTTATTGGCGTTGTGAAACCCAACAATAAATTCACTATTGTTTATTCTCAGAAATTCGAATAACAGAAATCAAATGACTGAAACAATGAACTAAAGCATGCACAACACCATTCACTAAAATACTGAATGCAGAGAAAACCAATCACACTTTGACACAATGATTTACCCTGGAAAACCCCTAACTCTGGGGAAAAACCAGCATTCAAAGAGAGATTTTATTAAAGCAGAAAAGAAGAAATTTACAATAACTGCCAGAACTTGGCATCCACAACGAAACTGCAAACTTGGATAATATTCAACTCCTTCTTCTATTCACTGCAACCTCTCTTTGATCCTGTGTCCTTTCCTGCAATAACCTTCAATCTGTATGTCTACAATGCACACATCTATCCTTTTTATAATCTCTTATTCACCAACGGTGAAGCAAAGCAGAGATTAATCTTAGAAAGAAGACAAAGCTGTTTCTAAAAAAGAATTCCCAAACTGGCAAGTGCGTAAAAGATAAGACAGATAAAAATCAGGAAAGTTTATCTAATCTATCCAGCCTGGGTGACACGGTTCCAGGCTGGAAGATTTATCTTCCGAGCTACACTTTCAACACTCCCTCTTAGCGAGGAAGGTGTTCTCTACTACACCTAACTTGTCCCTGAAGAAGACAAACTTGCTTTTCATCAAGGCCTTTGTTAAGATGTCTGCAACCTGCTCATCTGTAGATATATACTGTAGTCGAACTAATCCACGCTGTACACAATCCCTGATAAAGTGATATCTAATGTCAATATGCTTCGACCTATCATGAAACACAGGATTCTCAGAGAGTTTTATGCAACTCTGATTATCACAGTGAATGATGGTCGATTCTAGCTCCTGACCAAACAATGCTACTAACAGCTTCCGAAGCCATATGGCCTCACATGTTGCCATGCTTGCTGCCATGTACTCTGCTTCCGTAGAGCTTAATGCAACAGAATTTTGTTTCCTGCTGTACCAAGAGACAACCCCTGATCCCATGCTGAAACAACACCCCGAAGTGCTTTTCCTATCTATTGCATTACCAGCCCAGTCTGCATCAGTGTAGCCAATCAACTTGACACCATCACCCCGAGTATATCTCAACCCATACTCAACTGTACCATGTAGATACCTCAGCACATGCTTTGTTGCTGTCCAATGAATTCTCTTTGGTTCTACCATGAACTGACTAAGAGAGTTGACTGCAAAGCAAATGTCTGGTCTTGTATTGACCAGATACATCAATGACCCAATAAGCTGTCTATACAAGGTGGGGTCTACTACCTCCTGCTTTGATGCATTGATTTTCTGCCAATTTGTAACCATTGGTGTAGACATGGGTCTACAGTCCAACATTCTGAATCGCTTCAAGATTTCCATAGCATATTTCCCTTGACCAAGGAAAATCTCTCCCCCTGTCTGCCACACCTCTAGTCCCAGAAAATAGTGCATCAACCCCAAATCCTTCATCTCGAACTCTGCTGCTAGGTCCCTCTTGCAATCCTCTATGAGCCTCGGTGAACCAGTCATAAATAAATCATCCACATACAAAACTAGGATGAGTGGTTCACCCCCCATCATGAGATAGTAAAGGTTGGAGTCCGCCTCACTCTTCACGAATCCCATGCTCTGCAAGTAGCTATCTATGCGCTCATACCACGCTCTGGGTGCCTGCTTAAGTCCGTATAGTGCTTTCTTTAACCTACAAACATGAGAGTCACTCCCATGCGCCACAAAACCTTCTGGCTGTTCGATGTACACCTCTTCCTCTATGATTCCGTTTAGGAAAGCCGTCTTGACATCCATCTAATGGATCTACCATCCCATTTGTGCTGCTAATGAGATCACAGCTCGTATGGAGGTATATCTGGCCACTGGAGCGAATGTCTCGTCATAGTCTATTCCCTCCTTCTGAGAGAACCCCTTGGCCACGAACCTGGCTTTGTATTTCTCTATGCTACCATCTGCAGCATGCTTGATCTTATAGATCCAGCGAGAACCAACCACTGCCTTATCTATAGGCCTTGGCACTACCTCCCAGACATCGTTCTTCATGATGGAGTTATATTCCTCCACCATAGCATCCTGCCAAACTTGCTGCTGTGCAGCATCCTGATAACTGGAAGGCTCACTGTCAATGAGCTCGCTTATTAATGCCACATAATCTGAATATTTAGCCGGTGGTCTCCTCTCCCTGCCACTCGTTCTAGGAGCTCCCATAAACTCCTGAGCATCTTGCGCAATCTGAGTTTCCACTCGACTAATCCTTCTCCCGCCAGTAGGAGATACACCAATAGATGGAGCTTGTTGTTCCTTATTCTGCTGCTCCTGATCCTGTGGATTCAACTCACCCAAGGTACCTGTATCTGTATTTGTTCCTGTCACAGTGCCCTGTACCTGAGACTCTTGATCCACTTTTGGAGCTTCAATCTGCTGACTCTGTTCAACTGCTGGCAAATCCTGAGATTTTCTGAAGGCTTTCTCCTCCAGAAACTTCACATCATGTCTCACTATGATCCTCCTCGTCCCTGGAATAAAGATCCTGTATGCCTTGGAGGTTTCGCTGTATCCAACAAAGAAACCTTTCTCTGCAGTCGAATCTAACTTGGTTCTTTTTTCTGATGGTACGTGACAGTATGCTATACTGCCAAAGATCCTAAAATGCCCGACCTCAGGCTTCTTCCCTGTAAAGCCTTCTTCTGGTGTCATTTTTCCCAAAATCTTATGAGGTACTCTATTATGAATATAGACTGTTGTGCTGCAAGCCTCTGCCCAAAGATACTTAGGCAGATCTTGATCAAACAGCATGGCCCTGGCTGCTTCAACAATTGCCCTGTTCTTACGCTCAGCAACCCCATTTTGTTGTGGGTTGTAGGGAACAGTCCACTCTCTCTTGATTCCTTCTTTGGTACAGAACTCCTGGAAGACTTTGCTTTTATACTCACCCCCGTTGTCTGTCCGAAGAACCTTGATCTTCTTGCCTGCCATATTCTCCACAAGAGCTTTGAATTCTTGGAAGCGACTGAAGACCTCGTCTTTGGCCTTCAAGAAATATATCCATGTCTTCCTGGAGAAATCATCAATGAAGGTTACGTAATACTCATAACCTCTCAAAGACTGAGTAGACATGGGACCACAAATATCAGAATGTATCAAGTCAAGAACACCTGTACTTCTACTGTCACTTCTAGGGAAGGTTGCCTTTGAAAATTTCTCGAGTGCACACCCTTTACATGTGTCACCATGCTCTGCACTCAACTCTGGAATTCCTATCATGGTTTCTCTGAGCAATTTCAATGCCCCATGGTGTATATGTCCCATCCGTCTATGCCATAGCTCTCCTATTTCCCTGTTGCTATTACTGCTCACTAGTGCCTTTGGAGTTTCAAATTGCAATATGTATAAATTGTAACTTCTAACTCCAATCTGCTTTACCTTCTTCCAGTCCTTGTGTTTTAAATACACCTTCTATCCTTGAAAGAGTACATTGTACCCTTTGTCTTCAAGGGTAGATACTGAAATCAGATTCATGTACATCCCTGGCACATGCAATACATCTGTGATTTTAATATCACTGCTTGACTCCTTCTGAAATGAAACAGTCCCTCTCCCAACTGGAGTGCATGTGGACTTGTTTCCCATTTTTATCTGGAAGCCTATTTCTTCTGCTTTGTAGTTGGAGAAGTTTTCTCTAACTCCTGTCATATGGCATGACGCACCACTATCAATATACCAGACCCCTGTAGTGCTCGAGCTAGATAAGCAGTTTAGAAGAGCTAACTCATATTCTAGTCTAGAGGATAGCTCATCAACATCCGCTGAAGCTGCTGTCTGCTTCTTCTTCTTGTCTCCTTTCTTCCGATTCAGACATTGACTGACATAATGTCCTAGCTGATCAGAGCCATAACATTTAATTTTACTCAGGTCTTTCTTTTTCTTCTTGTCTCCTTTTGAGGTAGACTCACCTTTCTTAGCTTTGCCTTTGCTGGCAAGAGCAACATTCTCTTCCACCTCACCCTTATGACCACTGCTGCTGCCTCCATTAACATAACTCATTCAAAATTCTTCCTGAGTGAAATCAGTCCACAAACGATCCCAATCAGGAATATCTTGCCATTTGAATACAACTTTGACAAAGATGTCCCAATCTTTTGTGAATCCTACCAATGCAATCCTGACAACCTCATCATCTAGTATTGCTACCTCGACAGGTACTAGCTCATCTTTTACTATTCTGATCCTGGTAAGGTAGTCCACAACGCTCTCCCCTTTCTTCATTCTGGTGTTTCTGAGCTTATCCCTGAGAATCAGCTGCCTGTTCAAATTTGAACTCTGGTATAGGTTGAGTATGGCATCATACATCTTTTTGCAGGTGTCTAAATCTGCAATATGAGGAACAAGGTGATCCTTGACCCCATCCATAACGATGCGTGTAGCTTTGGCATCTTCTTTCCGGTAGGTCGCCAGTAGCGTAGCATCTGTTGGAACAAAAATGGTAGTGGTTGCATATTCCTTCAGATCATTCTCCTCCAGTAACAAAAGAATTCTTGCTTTCCACACGCCAAAGTTTGAAGCCCCCTCAAGTCTGTCTGAATCTCTTAATCCAGCTGCTGCCATTGTTGAAACCCTTGAACTTAAACCTCCCTTGGAAACAAAAAGAAAATCGAAACTTGCACTTGTGTGATTAAACCCTAGTTTTCTCTTTCAGAGTATTTGCTCTGATACCATGTGAAAAATATGTCTCCCTTATTGGCATTGTGAAACCCATCAATAAATTGACTATTGTTTATTCTCAAAAATTCGAATAACAGAAATCAAATGACTGAAACAATGAACTAAAGCATGCACAACACCATTCACTAAAATACTGAATGCAGAGAAAACCAATCACACTTTGACACAATGATTTACCCTGGAAAACCCCTAACTCTGGGGAAAAACCAGCATTCAAAGAGAGAGATTTTATTAAAGCAGAAAAGAAGAAATTTACAATAACTGCCAGAACTTGGCATCCACAACGAAACTGCAAACTTGGATAATATTCAACTCCTTCTTCTGTTCACTGCAGAATCCCTTTTGATCCGTCCTTCCCCAAAAAAAAAACCTTCAATCAGATATTCAACACTCACATCGTATCTCCCTTTTATAATTCTCCCTCATCACCTACTTGGAGTAGAGATTAACGAATAAAACAAAGTAAAGCTGTTTGCTAAAAAGGAAATTTTCCAAACTTGGCAAGTGCGTTGCAAGATAAGGTAGATAAAAATCAGGAAAGTTTATCTAATCTATCCAGCCTAGGTGACACAGTTCCAAGCTGGAAGATTTATCTTCTGAGCTACACTTTCAATGCTAGGCATTATCAACAACTCCAAAGAAAGGGTGGTGGGAGCATGACCAAGCAAAAGGACTGATGGGAGGGTGGTATGTGGATAATGAGAATTGGGAGCTCAAGGAGGTGATGAGAGTGGCACTAAAGCAAGACTCTGACATATTGAAGAAAAGCTGTACCTTAAAGAGACACAGAGATGAGGACCAAAACAAGTGATAGATGCACATTTCCTGAAGATGCACGATAAAGACTAGGGAAGGTGCAGAAAGTCCCAACTGTGGTTTTTCAGTGTTTTTTGTGGTTATTTGCTTACTGTAAGTCCGCTTAGTCAGGTGTTGTCTAGCATAATTTTCTGTATAGTCTATAGAAAAGAGGGTTATTTTGGTCGGTTTGAAACCCTCATTTTGGTCTGTAAAGAGGAAACTAGTAATAGTCAAGATAGAATTGAACGAAATGTAATGGGTGGGCATACAAAATTTGGTAATCTAGAAGCCATGCTGGCAAAATCTATAAAAATCTTTTTTGCTATCAATATAAAAGGTGTTTCCCCTAGTAGCTATTTACCGATAAATATATATAAGAAAGTTTTTCATATCAATAATTATTCAACAAAAAATTCATAAGGTGCATAATCAAAAGAATATGAAACTATAAAAAATATCCCAATCATGAAGAATACCATTACAAGACACAACATCTTGAATAATTTAACCTTGTCAATATCCATCATACAAATTGTGTTAGTAAGGAAAAATCTCATTAGGTGCATGGTCTACCACTAGCCATAAGAGAGGTGGGATCAATATTATTCTCATGGGAAAATAAAATGAGTGTATCTAAAAGAAGAAGAAAAGCATTAATTGACTCTATAAAAGGATGGAAAAACACATACTAGTAAAATAACATATCAATAAAAAATACATTCTCATCCATTTTAAAAAGAACATAAGGGCATCTAGGATTGAAGGTCAATTCCCATAAATATTGTATCATAATTATTGAGGCATGTGTGTAGATCAACTAAAGATAATTACGTATGAGAATTCACAATAAATGATCTAACAAGAGTACTTAATCTAAGGGTGGGTTAGTCAAACCACATAGATATGACACAATGGAATCCTAGACCCTAGTCAAAATACAATAATGAAATACATAAGGTTGAATCCAAACCCTATTAAATTTGACATAAAAGCAATATAATTGAAAATAAGTGGATATGAAACCCTTAATTAAAATCAAATATAAACCTTGGGTTGTGTAAGAATGTAAAGTTCATAAAAAATGTAATGAAAATAATTCTTTCATTGTAATTTTCTTAAGAGTAAATAATTAACCCTTGTATAATGGGTTGGGAGTGATATTAGATAATGTAATTAATGCAAATAAGGTAAATAAAATACTCAATATTTGATGAAGATAATATGTAACATTACAGTGATTCTACAAAATGAAAAATGATTCTACAATCAGTACAATTTGTACAATTCCATTTACCATACTTAGCATAATTATAAAATGCAAAAAACATATGTTACAAATATAAGTATATACATCATGAAACCACACCAAAAATTTATCAAAGAAGAATAAGCAATAAATAAGATTCATCTACTCTTTCAATCAATAGGTCACAAGATAGGTGAATACATTACCACTGCATTACAAGCCCTCCCATGTTTCCTATAGAGCTTCCTCTAATGCCCAATTAACTAGTGCTAATGATTGTGCACACGGCTTAGTAGACCTGAAGATCCCTAGACTAAGCAGTTCATCACTCAAGAGAGGGATTCATTAAATCATCAGTCAGGGTTTCGTAAACTTTAGATAGTGCTGGCAACATATATGCATTCATGAATTGTAAACATCCTACATCAGTTGAGTATAGGTGAATGAAACACAGATAAATACAATAAAATATTTTAACCAAAATAAACTTCTATTTCTCAAAACAAAGTAAATGAATATAAACAACTACATTTTGTTGTGGGTACTTAATGCTTATGATTGTAACCAAATAATTATTATATTGCAATATGTCCTAACCTAATTAACCTTCAAAGTATTGAATAGAGTATCAACTACATATTCTAATGTATCAACTATAGATTCTAATTCAAAATTTATAATGTATCATCATAATCACATACATAAACTGAAAACTATCAATTAAACTTACAATGTATAATCTAATCTACCAATCTAAATTAAGGTGGTTTAGCAGTACCTCAAGTGGCCCTTGCTTGAGTTGTTATGTTTACAAAATCTCTTTAATCACTCACTCAGAAAACATAAGATCAAGGTATTTCTTCTTTATTACATTCTAACCATACATAGAATTTCTTGAATAGAATCTATCAAGAAATCTTATTTAATATAACACATATATGATCTATATCTTCTCCTCAACAAGATACCCCACTATATAGGGTCCACAAGGGAGTCCAATTATTTGTGAACTGAAAACAAACTTAAAGCAAATGTCAACTCTTCCTCAAGAATAGGAAGAGGACTGAGTTTTTAAAATAGAAAATAATAAGTATCAGAACAAGAGTATAGAAATAAAACAAGGACTTTGTACTCAAACAAGATTAATCGTTATAAGAGAAAGCATGCCCAAGTAGAGCAGTTTCTGTTATAATTCATATTTCTATTGGGAACAGACTTCTCCTACTTTTCTTATTAAAAGATAAGAGTGATTCCTGGCCATCCACGATCTGATCCTTAAATGACTACCTCCATCCTCTTTTGAAAGTGATCTCACTGCATTAGATTGACTCCTTTGCATCGAACCATAATCCTTATGCTTCGAGTTGAGAAACTCATTGTTGCAAGTTAACAAGTTTTTTGTTGTAAATATTAGTCTTTATTCTTTAAGGCATTTTCATCATTTTTTATTGATTAAGCAAGGAAAGGGCCCTGACCCTTACAAATTAGTTTAGCAGACCAAAGAACAACATCCAGTCAAGACAACACAAAGAGGAAGTAGAACAAAGAAACACTTCCCCAACCAATCAACCAAAAACTTAACCTATGCCCTCCGCATCAAACATTATAGCCCTATCAGTCATACCAAAAAATTATATCCAATCTATCTTAAAATCCAACCACAAAATCAAGTTATAACCGCATAACCTTAAAATAGTGTCCAAACTAAAACCAAAATTCCTAACATAGATACAAATAGAAATATTAAAGTCTAGGCCCCAATGGCCAATAACAACATTATAACATCCAAGATTAACAAAAAAGATCATAGAGGCACGTGACAGAAAGTAAGAGGACCAAAAGCCAAGGATCAAGCATCCTCGATCAAATTCTGAGCCTTCAATAGGTCTTCGATAGAGTCTTCAAACTTCTCTTTGGGCTCCATCTTTCCAGACAAGTCTACTTCATCATCTACCGCTTGTTTCCTCTGTTGCTTCTTAATTTTACCTTGACCCAAAACCATGGCCATCACAACTTTTTTTATTACTATATCCACCACCCTATATAAGCTCTTAACATCATTTTCAAGAGCCTGGAATCTATTATCCTTACCTTCCTCTTGCATCAACTTTTCCAACATCTCCAACCTTTCTTCCACTCTCTAAATTCTAGTAGTGTCAAGACCCGACATGTTCTCTTCACCAGGGTTACTGAACCCCATAACCTCTGTGTCATTGGTAGCATCTTCTTTTTCCACAACCCTATCATTGTCCTTTTCATACTTTTGCACCTCCTCTTGTTGTGATTCCTCTTCCTCTTCCTCATTGCTCGTGTCTTCCTCATCTTTTGACACTGACTCCTCCTTAGTAGACTCACCCCCAAGACTATCTAGGATTTCCTTGGTTGAGGAATCAATATCTTCCCTTACCACCTTCTTCCCTTTACTATCCTGGGACCCAGTATCACACTTTTCTTCTAAGCTTTTAGACTTTTGGTCACTATCAAACCCTTTTGACGCCGCCAATGCAAGCCTGGTTGACCTTCAACCCACTGGAGTAGAACAATTTGGGCTATTGTCCTTGTCATTCAGAATCATGTAGTGTTAGGATCAACCCCCAACTCATGGATCAACATTTTTCTTTTTTTGTTCACAGTAGGGATAATAGGAGCAGCTCTCCATTTTTCAGGAGTGATTTTAAGTAGGACTAACCATGAAGGATCCACTAGGTTGGGAGAAGTCTTAGTAGACTTTTTGGTCAGGGTGTGGGGACGGCTTTCTATAAGCTCAATTTTCACAGAGCTCTTGGGGGTAGGGTTTTCAATCAACTTGAGGAATAGACTTCTTTGTGGGGGCATAGCTAAAACGTATTTACAGATAGCGTGAAACAGACCCTCGTGTAACAACAGATGTGCGCCATTGGTTAGGCTCTAGCTCAAGGATGAAAAGAGGAACAAAGGAAGGTTAATTTTTTCAAGGTGTCAGATATGGTTCAAGATTGGGAAGTGGTGGCCATGTACAAACTGAAATTGACCTTCAAGTGTAAAGTGTTTCATAACAAAAAAAACACACACTGTGGTATGGGGGAGGCAGCAAAACCCTAGAATAACCATTATGGAATTTCTTAATTTTTTCTTTATCCTCAAAAAGAATTTTAATATAAGTTTGGTACTTGCTATTACTTACCTTTGCCACCTTATTTCCTTCGTAATCCAGCCCTATCGCCATAGCTATGAGCTTAGCATCCACTTTGAAATGGAGGCCACCCAGCTCCACTTCATCATCCTTCCATGCATTCGCAAATTTGTAGCTCATCTACTCATTATATCCTTCCATGGCTGCAAAGTATGAGGTAAAACCAACCCTCTCAAAAAGACCCTAGAGCTCTGAATTCTTTCGCAAAGAATCATACCGATGCGGCTTTGTCCTCTTTCTGGGGCCTCCCATGGCATTATCCTTGCTAGAGCAATTCTTTGGAAGGAGAATATACTCGCATTTTTGTCCCTCTTCGTTCATGACTATGGCAACCGACAATTCAAAAATCTCAATTTTGAGGGAGACCTCGTGGTTTTTTATTTGAGGAGATAACGGCTCGAAACTTCTGGTAGGTCATTCAAAATAATCAATCTTGAAACAAAGCCCTTTTTCACCTTTTCAAGCCCTGTCATTATGAAATATGACAACTCTGCCACCTTCATTAGTCATGATTATTCTTATTTTAATACTCTCATTCCCATCAACACTAAAACATGTCAAAGTGTCTTTTCCAAAATCAAATGCCATAATTTTAGCAGTGTGGATGGTGCTCCCTATATCCTCATTAATCACTTTCTTTTTGAAACATGAGGTTACCCAAATAATCTATCCTTTCTGTCTCCTTTTAATATCTTTTGGATTTGGCATATATATGTGCACGTACCACCTAGTCCATCTTGTTAGCCCACCCAAATGCCACCAAGGATAAACCCACTTGATAGTTGGACAATGAACCAAGCCTCTTCTTTTAATTATTGTTATTTTTTCCATGATTAATCCAATCACCCAATCTATCCTTAGAAATTATTTCTTTTATTTGATTAGATAGATTGGAGAAGTCCCAATATTTTAAAACCTCCTTCATAAGGCCAAAGTTCGCCATAGCATCAGTGGTGTTATTTCCCTCCCTGAATGTATGGTTAATCTTGTAGTTTTGGAAATATGGTAGCATATTTTTATAGTCATCTAATAGGTCTTTTGTTTCCCATGGTGCCTCAGCTATATTTTTTAAATAATCAATAATAAGCTTGGAGTGGCCTTCCACAATAACTTTCATGTACCCATTATCTTTGAGACAACTTATTCCTGCCCAAACAACAAAAGCTTCAACAAAGTTATTAGTTGTTGTTCCCAAGCCCTTGTATCCAACCACATAGATGTCACGATCATCTCTAACCACTCCACCTACTCCTTCCAATCTAGGATTTCCTTTTGAGCATCCATCAAAATTGCATTTAACCCATCCTAGATATGGGGGAATCCAAATATTACTGTTTCTAATAATTTGTTTAGCCCAATTAATATTATTGAGGTCATGGGAAATCCCCCACTGTTGCTTAATTCTCAGCTCTTGATAGCAAGGCCCTTTTCTTGACTGGGTGTACTTGTAGCTTTCAATGTTTTCTTGAATCTGTTTCTTTATAACCATACATAGATCCTTACCGAATTTAGCAACATCCCTAAAGACCCTATTATTTCTCTCTTTCCACGGTCCCCAAGTGAGGAATAGGGGAACTTGTCTCTAGAGGTCAAGAATTATTTTGTGAGTAAGGACATAAGCTCCACCCTTCAACAAAAAATTTAACTGAAGCAAGGAAAACCCATTCCACCATAATATTTTTTAGGAAAAAAATCGCAAACTTCTTAAGCATAAGGGCATTGAAAGGGAAAATGCATAATAGTTTCTTCATCTTTGTTGTAAATATATCATTTATTTACTAAGTACCAGCCTCTCTTCTTAAGATTATCAATTGTGAGAATCTTACCATGTATCACTTCCCACTAGAAGCAATTAATCTTAGGTATTAAGTTCTCACTCCACACCATATTCTAGTTAAAGACTCCAAGATTAAGGGGTTGCACTTCCATAGTCTCATAAGTTGAATTAACAGAAAACCTCCCTGAAGCATTTTTTGTCCAAATCCATTCATCCTTTCTATTTCCTGAAAAATGCTTAGGATTCCCAATTAGTCTCAATAGAGAGTCCAAAGCAGCATCCCAATTCAGTTGTCTACCAGGTCCCTGAGAACAACATTATTCAAATAGTTCTTGAAGTCAATCCATTTCGGTTTTGATCCTTCCCAATTTAAGTAATTAGAGACCTTCTTTCCAATGCTTCTTTTTAATCTAATTCTAATTTGCTAAAGGTTATCACTGCAAATAAAGGAGCAACAATAGACCAAACATCCTCCCAAAAATCAGTTCTAAGCCCATTTCCAACTCTCAATTTCGCTCCTTTAGTTAGGGTTCCTCTAACTTTTAGCAGGTTATTCCAAAAGAAAGAGTCGTGAGGTAGCTCCTTTTTCCTGAGAAAACAACAAGCATCCTTATTATTTAGATATTTAGCCCATAGGATCTATACCCAATCCTTTTCACCTTCTAAAAGAAACCAACCCAATTTTTCCAAAAGGGCTTTGTTAAACATTTTGATTCTTCTAATCCCAAACCTCCTTCCCTCTTCGGTGTGCAATCAATTTCCCATTTAATGTGTCATTCTTTTCCTTTCTTCCACATGTAGCAGCCATCAGTGCAAACCCCAGAGAACACACACAATGCAAATAATTTTTTTTTTAATAATAAAAGTAAACATGCAATAACATTAAAGCATAACCACATAACATATTACATAGCATTAACACACTTGGTTCTCTGGGGCACGCGAGGTTACATTGCAATCAACTGAACATAAATAAAGATTACCACATAACCATTACTTTTATAATAACCAAAGACAATGATACATCCAATAACCATGATGCGAGCATAATAAACATCGCATAATTACATCCATGATAAATCTCATAAGAGAGTTACAAAAGAGCCTAACTATTACATCATCGTTATAAAATTACATTACAATTTTCTTTGATAAAAGAATTACATTGAATTTCCCAATATGGGGATTGATACAAGTATAATGAAATATGAAGTACAACTAATCACTGGTACAACTCCACTGCGGAAAGCTGAGAAGACAAGACGCTGATGGGGAACCCAACGGGTGCGGAGCACGTTCCACCCAACCATGTGAATTACAAGTAACTCACCCCCCGTGCTCAGAGGTGGCGAGGAAGTGAACCCGACCATGAATGTCAAACCGACTCAACAACAACATGATACTAAACAAGTACAACTCAAAGAAAACAATGAATAACCATCAACATTCACAAATCACATAACAAGTTAAAACTTAAGAAACTCATCACAATACATGAAGTATCACCAATTAGCAATCATGAGACAAATTCACAAGAATCAAAAGCATCAAAAGACACAATATCCAGAAGAACCGAACCAACACCCAAAATGCATTTCCAAATAAATCAGAACCAATAAAAAGAACACGATTCCATAATAACTCTAAAACAACCATTCAATACACCATTCCAATAGGCAACAAGAACCAAGTACAAGTAGGTGTCAAGTGGGGAGGGTCATCGCATAGCTCTCATGGGATCCCCTGGCTCTTCCTCCAACTGAGGCGCTGGCACCCATCTATGGATCCCCTAGCCCTAAAATCAGAAACAACATAAATATTACAATATCCAGAGGCGACAAGAAACAAGAACAAGGATGTCTAGTGGAGAGGGTCATCACATAGCTTTCATGGGATCCCCTGGCACTTCCTCCTACTGAGGCGCCGGCACCCATCTACATAACAGAACACAAGCAACGGGAACAAGGGTGTCCAGTGGAGAGTGTCATCGCATAGCTCTCATGGGATCCCCTGGCACTTCCTCCAACTGAGGCGCCGGCACCCATCTATGGATCCCCTGGCCCTTCCTCCTAACTGAGGCGCCGGCACCACAGGGTAGCTAATGCGGAGCCGATAATCTCTCATGAAGACGAGACTACGACTTTGCCAACCACGACCTACTCAGTCTATCACTAGTCTACGGTAGCCCTAATGCATAGACGAGGAATCCAATTTTATTTATCTTGTGTGTTTTACTACCCATCCCCCCTAAATTCTATTTTTAGGTTATCACTTGTTTAACTACTCTTACGTGGGTTCCCCTGGCACTTCCTCCAACTGAGGCACCGGCGCCCACGAAGAGCCACTCTCCCTATGACCCTTAACATATCTCAAAACAGGCAAGGGTTGAACTATAACATAAAGAACGAAATACCAAAACAAGAACCATGTGAGGCATTAACCCTCTCGCATCACTCATAACCAAAAGATCTTATAACGCCGTTCAACCCTTCCAAACAGAATGCCAATAAGTTTCAACTCCAAAATTATAACCAAAACGAGGATAACATTTAAAGCATAAAACTCTGAACAAGACATACGAGGCAAAACCATCTCGCGATAAATCATAATCATGACTACAACCACGTACAACCATTCCAAATAATAAAACTCAAAATCACGTAATATTCCAATCACAAAGATACAAGAGTAAACATCAAAAGCTATAAAACATGCGTCTGGAGAAGACCAAGATTTACACTAACCAACTGAGGTTCAAAACGCAACAGAGTTCCCACATAGACAACACAAAGCGATAAAGAGAAATGTAACATAATAGGAAAACTCACATTACAATTTGCAAGGTCGCACCAATAAGGTTGATCCCATTCCCTAATAACTAACTCAATACGGTTGTCCCCCAATCACAACTACATGCTAAATTTTGATTAACATATTTGTTTAATCAAAACAATGATTAAACAGTGCTCATTTTACAATATATAAAAATTATTTATTTAATAACAAAATTGATCATTTAAATCAAATATAAAGTTACATTATTAAAAAAAAAAATTAATTAACATTAAAGTTACATAATCATAATTCCTCTTAAAAATAAATAATATTAAATAAAAAAAAAATTATAATTTCACTTTTAAAAAAATAAATTACAATTACAATATTATATATATATATATATATATTTTAAATTTAAAATTTAAAAAAACTTTTATATTAATACGGGCTGGATCAAGACACAAAGCAGTCCGGGATCGCCATCAGACATTGCCTTAGCTATGTATGGCATTCTACGCTGATCATTGCGCATAACAAATCTTGCAGGACTATACTCTGTATGGCCACTCCAGATTGGGCGGGTACCACAGCCCCTCCCCAATCCCTATAAAAAAACATTTCACCTTAATCACAATGCACTTCATTTCAACGCTTAATTTAATTTTATTTTATTTAAAAAAAAAAATTATTTTATATTTATTTTCTTTTTAACAAAGACGAAATCAAATGAAATTTATTCACCCAAACAGATTTCAAAATTTTTAGTTTCGCTTTCTATAATATGCAAACATCTCTTTCAAAACAAAGATATATATATATATATATATGATAAATCTCAATCTATATATATATATATTTCCATGATTATATTAATATATAAATAAAATTACATAAATATAGATAACTCAAATTTCTGTATAAAATACAGAATCATCACATAATTAAAATACATAATAAAGATAATCATTAAAATAAAATTTCATATTTATTCAAATACAAGGATTGATCGTTTCCTCAGTAAAAATAAGAGAGATAAATTGGGCGGAATTCGACAGAGTTTCTTTCTAGTTTGCTCACAAAACAAGATTTCTAATCTCAGCATGAATTTTCTTTTCAAATGAAAACCTATTTGTTCATTCATTTTCTAATCTTCAAATAAATCATTTAAATCTAAATCACAGAGAGATTCTTTTCGTTTATTTGCAACAAAATTTCATTCAAATCATATTTATTTATTTATTTCTTTTATTTATTTTGCAGATTCAGAAAATCAAAGGTAGAGACAGAAACCTGGAGTCCTGCGCTTCTTTGAGAATCTGAAGAAGATGGTTCCTGATGGCCTTTACGAAGAGCTCCTCCTTCCTGCTTTGAATCTCCTCTAAGTCACCGTGCTCAAATCTCAGACCCGATCCTTTGTTCAGAAGACTCCAAAATAACTAGTAATAGATTTTCAAAACCCTTTCAAGAACTCCCTTCAAATTAGCAAAAGGTCAAAATCCATATTCTCTTCAGATTCAAAAATACCTAATAACTTGTGCAACTTCTCAATCCCTAATCCCCTGTGTGTGAAAACTTACCAAAATTCTTAATTAAATAAAAGATAATCTCCCTCTCTTCTCAAAAACTCTCAAAATCAAAAATAATAGAAAATCATTCTTTAAAAGCCAGCTTTTTACTCAGAACTGTATTTTTATTTGCTCTCAAAATCTTTTTATTCTTTTATTTGTTTTATTGTTTTAATTTCTATTTTTGAAGCTTTTCTTGCACATCACATTACTTATTTAATTTAAATAAATTATTCTAATAATTATCCTCCACCAGATAATTGATTAAAATAATTAAAACACATTTAATATTTAATTATTATTTAATTGAAACACATGATTTTATAAAAATTAAATAAAACATTTAAATATTTTCATACAAATAAATCAACATTAAAAAACACAATTATCATCCACATTTAATTAACTAATTCACAACTTATAAAATATCAACATCAATCAAATAATCATAACTTATAAAATACCACATTAATCAAAAGACGACAAAATACAAAACACAAACCACAAATGACAACAATTACAAAAATGAACAATACCAAATCAACGAGACGACCTGACATCATGGAACGGGAGGACTTCATCGTCACCTCTGTTTCAACATTTAACCGTTGGGTTATTGGTGCTCGCCCTGTCCTGCCGAAGCAGGTGGAATCGAGACTTGTACCTGCAATCCTGCATACAAACGAAGTCGTGTACATGTGCATACATATATATATAAAGTCAAAGCATTAAATCAAAGCATTGCATTGTGAGAAGGAATTGCAACATAACAGGGCACTCGCGAAGGAGTGATGCCATATTGTCCTTCATCACACCTATTCTAACAATTATAATCTATCTGATAAAATAACATTTTTAAACTAACAATTCATCTCATAACATATCTAAATAAATCACTGCATCATAATATAATTCTGAAAATGAACTAACATCTAACCAACCACAATGTCAAATGAAATAATCAAATCCTCAAGTGCATAAACATAATCACCAACAGTCTACTAATGGAATAACAGCATCATCAAAAGTCTAACTAACCAAGTCACACAATAATAGTACCATCATAGTCACAAGTAGCAAACGAACGCATAGAAAAATACTAAATCCAAACAGTAAGAGGAGGGGTATTAACCACACCCGAGATCATAAGAATCTCCTTTGAATCATTTCTAATTTTCTCAACAATAGGTGACATGAGATAAGCAATAGTATATTTTGTAATGAAGCTTTAAAAGTTGGACCCTTCCCAACAAGCTCAACAATTTTCCTTTCCACCCTGCTAGTTTCTTCTAGATCTTTTTCACAATGTAATTCCAGTAGTTACTATTTGGCTTTCTGGAAATTAAAGGTAAGCCTAAATAAGTAGCTAGAAGGCTTTCCTGCTGGAATCCTAAGATATTTATTACTTTGTCCTTAACAATTTGGCTAGTATTGAAAAAATAGATTTTACTTTTCTGTAATTGATGAATTGGCTAGATATTTTAGCATATTGGTTAAGGATTGGTTTCCATTTTTTTGCTTCTAAAATAGATGCCTCCCCCATGAGGATAGTATCATCAATGAATTGTTGGTGTGAAGTAGGGGGAAGGGAGGAAGCAACACAAAAACCTTTTCAAGTTTTGTTTGCAAGTTGTTTATGTATATTATGGCCCAAAGCTTCATAAACAATGACAAACAAGTAAGGTGACAATGGGTCCCCCTATCTCAAGCCACGACCTAAAGAGAGGAAACCTTTGGGAACCACATTAATCAAGAAAAAATACTTTGAATTAGTGACACAAGATTTGATAAGATTGAGGAACTTACCATTAAAGCCAAAATTTTCAAGAACAACAAATAGAAAATTCAAAGAGACCCAGTCATACGCTTTAGAGATATCCAATTTCAATTCCATACCCTATTTTTTGTTGTGATCAATTTAATGTAACACCTCATGGGTATAAATAGCTGTGTCCAATATTTTTCTTCCT
>VDFB02390706.1:0-24268 GCA_007258455.2 Sequoia sempervirens | reverse complement strand
GCATTACAAAAAAGAGAGGATGCAGATGGTACAACAGAGTAAATAAATATTGGTAAGTATATAGTTGTATATATATTTAATTGATATATATATATATATTTGTCTTTAGTCATTTCCTAATTAAAGTTTTATATCATTTTTTGTTTCAGGTCTCCCAAAACTAGATGCTTTACAAAAAAGAGAGGAGATGCACATATATTACAATGGAATTCAAATCTAGAGACAGGTAACTATACATAGTTCTAGATACATTTAATTGATAGTATAAATATAAAACTAAATTTAATTCATTGTCATTTTATAAAAAGTTTATAATTGATTTCATATCCCCTTAATCCATTCTCTTAAAACCCCTTACTCCATCCTCTTATGTACCATTAATCCAGCCTCTTGCATCCCCTTAAATATCTCTATTAATTCCCCTTAATCCATTCTTTTAGGACCCCTTAATCCATATCCTCGTATATCTACCCTTAATCCATCCACTTGCAACCCCTTAATTCACTCTCTCAACACCCCTTAAGACATCCTCTTAAGACCCCTTAATCCATATCCTCGTATATCTACCCTTAATCCATCCACTTTAATCCCCTTAAGTCTCTCTCTCAACACCCCTTAAGCCATCCTCTTAGGACCCCTTAATCCATATCCTCATATATCTACCCTTAATCCACCCACTTGCATCCACTTAAGTCTCTCTCTCAACACCCCTTAAGCCATCCTCTTATGACCCCTTAATCCATATCCTTATATATCTACCCTTAATCCATCCACTTTCATCCCCTTAAGTCTCTCTCCCAACACCCCTTAAGCCATCTTGTTCAGACCCCTTAATCCATATCCTCATATATCTATTCTTAATCCATCCACTTGCATCCCCTTAAGTCTCTCTCTCAACACCCCTTAAGCCATCCTCTTAGGACCCCTTAATCCATCCACTTGCATCCTCTTAGGTCTCTCTCTCAACACACCTTAAGCCATCCTCTTAGGACCCCTTAATCCATCCACTTGCATCCCCTTAAGTCACTCTCTCAACACCCCTTAAGCCATGCTCTTAGGAACCCTTAATCCATATCCTCATAAATCTACCCTTAATCCATCCACTTTCATCCCTTTAAGTCTCTCTAGGGTTCATGAGATGCTTATAATAACAAATCTATATGGGTTAATGGTTTAGGGTTCATCTCCTAGTCTTTAGATCATATGGTTTATGGTTTAGGATTTTGAGGGTTCATGGGATGCTTAGAATAACAAATCTATATGGGTTTTAAGGGTTTAGGGCTCATGAGATGCTTAGAATAACAAATCTATATGGGTTAATGGCTTAGGGTTCATCTCCTAGTCTTTAGGTCATATAGTTTAGGGTTTAGGGTTTCTAGGGTTCATAAGATGCTTAGAATAACAAATATATATTGGTTTTAAGGGTTTAGGGTTCATGAAATGCTTAGAATAAAAAATCTATATGGGTTAATGGTTTAGGTTTCATCTCCTAGTCTTTAGGTCATATGGTTTAGGGTTAAGGGTTTCTAGGGTTCATGAGATGCTTAGAATAACAAATCTATATGGGTTTTAAGGGTTTAGGGTTCATGAGATGCTTAGAATAAAAAATCTATATGGGTTAATGGTTTAGGGTTCATCTCCTAGTCTCTAGGTGATATGGTTTAGGGTTTAGGGTTTGTAGGGTTCATGAGATGCTTATAATAACAAATATATATGGGTTAATGGTTTAGCATTTGTAGGGTTCATGAGATGCTTAGAATAACAAATATATATGGGTTTTAAGGGTTTATGGTTCATCTCCTAGGATTTAGGTCCTATGGTTTAGGGTTTAGGGTTTTAAGTCATTCTCTCAACTCCCCTTAATCCACCCTCTTACATCCCTTTAATTCATTATATAAACTCCCCTTAATCCATCCTCTTACATCCCTTCAAGTCATTCTATCAATTCCCCTTAATCCACCCTCTTGCATCCCCTTAAGCCATCCTCTTAAGGGACCCTTAAGTCATATCCTCTTACATCCCCTTAATCCACAATCTTGCATCCCTTAAGTCACTCTCATAATTCCTAATCCATCCTCTTGTGGGACCTATTAGTTTCATATCCTAGGGTTCTCATGAGCATGCATCCCCTTAATCCACCTCTACATCCCCTTTTTAATTCATTCTATCAACTAACCTTTAATCCATCCTCTTCTTACATCCTTTTCAATCTATCTTCGACCAATCCTCTTAATCCACTTCTCTTGCATCCTCTTTTATCCATCTGACCTTGTTATATCCTTCTTGTTTATACCTTTAATCCACACCTTTGTCAATTCTTAAGCCATCCTCTCTTAGGGACCCATTGCTTTCATATCCTAGGGTTCATGAAAATGCATCCCCTAATCCACCTCTACACCCCTTTAAGTCATTCTATCAACCTACTCCATCTCTATAGCCCTTCTTCAGTTCATTCTACCAACTCCTCTTAATCCACCTCTTACATCCTTCACCCATTCTCCTAATAACTCCCTTTAATTCATCTTCTTATCACCTGTTATCTCTAGTTGACCTTGTCATATCTCTATATACCCTTTAATCCACAATCTTGTATCCTTGTTACTTTACCTCCCTTGTTTCATCCCCTTCTTAGGGGACCCTGCGACCATAGGGTTCATGACATGCATCCCCTTAATACACCCTCTTACATCCCTTTAAGTCATTCTATCAAATCCCCTTAATCCACCATCTTGCATCCCCTTAAGCCATCCTCTTAAAGGACCTTTAAGTCATATCCTCTTACATACCCTTAATCCACAATCTTGCATCCCTTAGGTCACTCTCATAATTCATCTTAAGCCATCCTCTTAGGACCTGTTAAGACATATCATAGGTTTCATGACATTCATCCCCTTAATCCACCCTCTTACATCCCTTTAAGTCATTCTACCAACTCCCCTTAATCCACTCGCTTACATCCCTTTAAGTCATTCCATCAACTCCTCTTAATCCACCCTCTTGCATCCCCTTAAGCCATCCTCTTAACTCCCTTTAAGGAATTATCTTAGGACCCCCCTTAAGCTATATCCTCTTAGGTCCCCTTAATCCATCCTATGGAAAACAACATTTGAATTTTTATGGAATTTATAAGATCCAATTTTCTAACTTTCAATATATATTGTTCTTTTCTCGCATGAATTATTTACTTAAATGACTCATAAAAACTATAGTTTTGATTGGAGGTAAAAAAATGGGTTTTGAAGGGGCCCAAAACCCTTTACAAAATAAAGCAGCTGATAAAAAAAGATAACATTACGTAGCAATCAACCCAACGACAACCAACCAACAACCAAAAAGTAGCCAAAAAGAAGGTAGCCAACCAACAACACTACATATTGTTGAGTATCTCTACAGCCTCCACTTCACTAACAGCCACCTTCTACACATCATCCATAGTATCAAACACCTCTATACCAGAGGCCCCACCCTGAGCTTTCATTTTGTTTCTAGTTCTAACCCTTGGCTCACCAGTTTTAACCTCACCACTCAAAACACTACCTTTAACACCACCCTTCTCACCAACACAATCCACATCTGACAACTTACCCACAACAATAGTATCATTAGCAGACATAGTATCCTTTCTCTTTTTCACAGTAATCACAGGGGAGCTCACCTTGGCAGAGTTAGAAATGCCCAAAACCTTAGAGACATCTCCACTCTTCATCACAACATTCCACATTTTATCCTCAAGGGATAAGATTATCCCTTCCAAGTTCTCCTCATTCATAAAATTACGCCACATGAATAAGGACATGCACAACTCAATGCAAAATAAGATCAAAAGCAACTTGAAATTAGTATTCATTGTTAATAATAGTCATTGCCTCAAAAGGAATAGGATCATTTAAATCCCACTCCTTTCTTTCTCTAACACCAAAGTTAGCGAAGAAATCAGCTAACATATTTCCCTCTCTCAATATGTGGGAGCTATAAAAAGTGTCAAAGGAATTGATGATTTCAATGAAGTCCTAACCAAGGCCTCAATAGTCCAAGACAAAGGTGAAGCATTCTTCAAATTATTTATAATGTTCAGAGAGTCACCCTCCAAGTAGACCTTCCTATACCCTTTGCTTTGAGCCATTTTGAGTCCATGATAGGCTGCAGTTGCTTCCACGTAATGGTTTGTCTAGATTCCCAAAGGGAATGCCACAATTGAGACAAGCATACCATTAGAATTTCTAATCACTCCCCCACATCCTGCAAGTCCTGGATTTCCTTTTGTCATGCCGTCAAAATTTATCTTAACCCAACCATCCGGTGGTGCCTTCCAAGCAACATATTCTCTTGAGGATTTCCCTTTAGAGAGCGGAAGAGATATATCACAAGGAAACTTCCACTTTTGTGCAATAGAGATATCATAGCAACAAAGATTAATCTTTTTTCCAACATAAAAGGAGATCCCAGAAAGAAAGTTTTTCTTAATACCTCCACAAATATTATGAGCCACAGATAAATTCGGAAGAGCAAAATTTCTAATTTTTTTTTTGTTGCACTCCAGCCAAACCCCCCATATCATGTGAGGCAAAGTGAGAGAACTCAAAATCTACAGAGCCGGATTAGATGAGGGGACAACCCATTGATACCATAAATCTTTGATAGAACCAGGAAACACCCAACTAAGAATCCAAAGCAAGAGCACATGATTCTAGATCACACCAACATATCTACACCCAATCAACAAATGATAAGTATTTTCCACTTCCTCTTCACAAAGAAAGCATCTATTGGGAATAACAAAACCTCTTTTAATCATATTATCAGTAGTTAATATTTTTTTTGGCAGAAAATCCAAAAGAAAATGTTGACCTTAGGAACTCTATAATCAAACAGCAACCCAAAAGGAGGTAAGCCAATAAAGGATTCATTGAAATGAAAATCCAAAGCAACAGAGAAGTTACCAGTAGAGGAAGGATTCCAAACAAACCTATCAGGAGAAGGGAGAGAAGGAATATGAACCAAAGAAATAGCATTATAAATAAGTTCGACTTGATGCCGACGAGAAAATTTCTGATTTAAGCCAACATACAATTCCAAAGCACAAAATCATACAGGGGATTAAACTCATGAGATAAAAAACATCTAATCCCATAAGCACCATGTAAGTATTTTCTCCAAGCAATTTTTTCCCACTCACTTTTGGCTAGCAAGAGATTCCACAATTATTTACCCAAAAGGGAAATGTTAAACATTCTGATTTTGTGAATGCCCAGCCCACCAGCCTTTTTAGGCCGATAAACATCATCCCAAGCAACCAAATGAGTTCTTTTTTTTATCTTCAACACCCATCCAAAGGAATGTTTCCTAAATTCCTTCCAAGATATCCACAAATTTCCTCGACATGTGAAAGAGACTAAGAGCATAGACTGGAATATTCTGAAAGGTGGATTTAATCAACTGAACTTTTCCAGCTTGGCTCAACAAAACCCCATTCCACCTAGCCAACTTGGAATTAAATTTGTCAATCAAACCCATCCATAAGGAATCCATAGCCTTAGAGCATAAGGGGAGCCCTAGGTAAGAAGCAGGAAGTTCACCAATTTGACACTACAAAATTTTGGCTATCTTATTCTATCTTTGAATTGGAGTGTTAAAAAAGAAAATCACACTCTTTTGTAAGCTAACCTTCTGCCTAGAAGAAAAGTCATACATTTGCAAAATAAGCTTGATAGCCTTAGCTTCCTTAATAGACGCCTGCCCAAGCAAAAGAGAATCATCCAAAAATTGTTGATGAGAGCAGACAAGGTTAGCAGAAGAAGGGGCTAACCCAGACATAAGACCAAAATTAACAAATCTTTGGATAAGATGACCCAAGGACTCAACCATAATGATAAACATGAAGGGAGAGATAGGATCCCCTTGTCACAGACCCCTAGAGAAATCAAAGAGAGGAGAAGGAGACCCATTGATGAGCACAGAGAACCGAGAAGTCAAAATAAGTTGATGCACAAGGGTCACCATTTTCTCCCCAAAACCAAAGGAGAGAATAATCTTAGACAAAAAACCTCAGTCCACTCTATCGTAAGCTTTAAGTAAATCAAGCTTGAGGATAAACCCAACTTGTTTATTGACAGTAAGAGAGTGAATATTCTCATGAATAGTGAGAATAGAGTCCAAAATTTTCCTACCAGCCACAAAACCATTCTCTGCTGAGGAGAAATGATGAGAGGCAAAAATTTTTGCAACCTCAACGCCAAAACCTTGGAGAAAATCTTATAAATCGAGTTGCAAAGATTGATAGGTCAAAACTCCTCAAAAGAAGTAGCACCAGGCTTTTTGGGAATCAAGACAATAAAGGAGGAGTTCAACTCCTTTAAAAGGTAACCCGATCTGAAAAAATCCTTAGTAGCTGAACAACATCTTTCGCAATAATTTCCCAAAAAGACTGAAAAGAGAACATGGGAAAGCCATCAGGGCCTAGAGCCTTATTACCTTCAAAGGAGAAAACAACACACCAAATTTCATCTGCCGAAGGAATACAAACTAACTGCTTGTTGAGCTCATCATCCACCAATTGGGGAATATTCTAAGAATATCCTCTTGACAGGCCAAATCAAGCTCCCCCTCCACTAAAAGTAGTTGAGAGAAATAGGAAGCACCAGCAAGCTACAAATCAACATCCTTCTCCAGAGCTTGATTATTACAGTTAATTAGATTAATATGGTTAGAAACCCCATGTTTCAGCATAGATATGAAAAAACTTAGTATTTCTATCGCCACTTTTCAACCACATGATCCTCGAACACTCTTCCAAAATTCTTCCTCCTTCACAATTATATTATGCAACTTGGAAAGCAAAACATTCTCCTTCAGCATCAAATCCTGATCATACCTAGACATTTGAATGGCTTGCTGAATAGAGTGAAGCTCCTTAGACACTCCATCTTTCTCCATAAAAATATGATCAAAAGAGGTACAGTTCCATTTTCTAACATTATTCTTAACATTACCCAACTTTTTAACAACTCTATACATAGCTGACCCATCCACATTAATGTTCCACCAGTCCTTAACCAAATTACCCAAATCAGGATGACACGTCCACATTTTCTCAAATCTAAAAGGAAAGTTCTTCTTGCCACCCAATAAATCCATAGGTAGAGCCAAGGGGAAATGATCCAATCCCAATCTGGTAAAAGCTAAGAGGGAACAAGAGTAGTGGACTAACCACTCAAGGGTTATAAGAGCACGATCTAGCTTAACTTGGATGGGGGCATTACCCACACACCTATTCGACCAGGTAAAGGAAGCCCCTTTCAGATGCAAATCAAGAAGAGTTGAGTAATTAATGAACTCCATTAGGTTGTATCTGCTATCATCCACGTTCTACAAGCCATCCAACTTATCAACATCATGCAAAGGAGTATTGAAATCTCCAATGACCAACCAATTACCAATATTATGGAAAACTTTAAAAGAAGCAAGATTCTCCCAAAGCCTTTTTCTAGCACTCTTACAATTAGGAGCATAAATATTAGAAAAAGTCAAGGAAAACTTATCATGAAGGTGGAAAAAAGAGGTAGCCACATGATTACTGTCATTAAGCACCTCCACACCTCTAATCACCCTAAGATTCCAAAAGGTCACAATCCCACCAGAAGCACCAACCACCTCAGAACAATGCATCCCACAATCCTTGAAAAGCTTCATTTTCAACCTAGAAAGTTTATCCAATCCCATTTTAGTTTCATAAAAACTATAGTTACTTTACTTACAAGTCGGTCTACCATGTGATTGTCACTATAAAATTATTTTATCAAGAGACTATGTAATTATAAATTTGTGGTCTTGACCTAAAATTTGATAAGCTTTAATTATATCTACATGCACATATATGTTTCATCATGTTATATAGTTGTATTAAACATCAATACACATTATATATGTTTCTTCGATGTATAAACTTCAATGAACTTATTAGTCACTTTTTAAATATCTTGTTCCAATTTTATAGATTATACATTTCACGTCTTGTATTTACCACATTTTATATAATTGTTCAATTGTATAGATTATACATTTTGTGCATACAAAGAGATAGATTTTTGTTTATTGATTCAAATATTTGCTAGAATTGGAAAATAGTTAAAATTACCCGCCCTTAGTTTATTATGAATATGATCTAAACTATTTAAGGAATGTTTTAATTTTTCACCTAACCATGTGATAAATTATATATATGAAATTTGATTCTAGATAAGAATTTATATAGTGCATGTATTACTTGAAAATTAGATAAAATATCTATACATACATGAGTGCATATAATCATCAAAATGAACATAACATGATCATAATTGACTGCATATATAATCATCATATTAAAGTCAACTGATATAAATAAACAAAAACATGATAATATTAATCAATATAATATATGTGAAATAGTCCATGAAATAACATGTTCAAAATGTATATGTCAAGTCCAACACATATATTTAAATATAACTCTAGAGATATATAGTCCATAAAATTTAAAACCATCTAACTATTAGGCTGATCGGTCATATCAAGTTTCCTCTTTGTTCCATGTCGACTAGATGTACCTGCATCATGTTGTAAAAGAGTACAAGAAACTTGAAATTAGATTTAAAGTTATTTAGAAATTATTTTGATATAATTAAACATATTTAAACTTGAAAATATAAACTTTTAGATTAAAAAAATTTAATTAAATATCTTGTAAATACAATAAAATGATTTTTAGTATGCATAATTTACCATATGATCATGTGAATCTACTGGCACATTTTTCTCAACGGGTAGCATAACTGTCAGTTGAGAAGATCCAAATGCTTGATCTACTATATCTTGCATATTCATATAAAGCAAACAATATGTTAAAACCTTGAATGTATATATATTTAAAAGGTCTGTAAAAAAATATATAGGATATTTAGTAAAGTTTACAACCTCAAATGATATGACCTCATGATCACGCACGTGAGATTTCCCATGCATAAATACTGACGATGTATCAGGTGCACCCACCATGGGTATCTAATGAAATCCCTGCGTATAGATGTACAACAATTTTTATAGATCAAATTCACACATGTGTATGTAAATGAACAAATTAAATTAGATCTATGATGTGTATTTAATTTAAACTTAACAAAATTTTGAAAGCATGTACCTGAGCTGATGATGTCTCAGGAGCACTCACCACAACTTGTGGTTGGTTATTAATAGGTATTGTATGACCTCCATGCATCTAGATATAATATATCATTTCACACATGTGTACAAATTCAAATTAAATTAGATATATCCACACAAATTATTTAATATATATTGGTTCAAGTACCTGACCAAAAGGTGAGCCCATATGTACAACACTCGACATATAGACATGATCATATTGAGTTCCAGGCATCATTTGATCATGCATCGACACCGAACACTTGTTGAATTAATATTATATTATATATATAATTTGATGTTAAATTATTTACATGAATTTTGTACATTTCAAACAAATTAAATTTAAGTTCAAAAGATGAACATACCTGTGTAGGATGATCCTCAGAATATTGTAAATTCATATATGACTCCATACCAGATGCATGTGGGTCACCTGAAGTGGATGTTTGAGTATTCCCATAGCCTGAGCCTCCATGCTCTCTATTGGCCACTTTAGCTACCGTGTGTGTATTTTGATGAGTGAGATGTCCTGAAAGAAAAATCAATGCTCCTAATGTCGATAACATGGTCTGTTGCTGAAATGCAACCATAACACCAGGAGAAGGAGGAGGAACAATAGGAGAAATCGAAGCACGTCGTTGAGGATCGACAGGTGCTCCTAATCTATGTTGGGGCATGCCATGCCCAACTCCCTGAAATGACCTCATATCAAAATAGTTGGGTTTTAGACCCAACTCAAACTCAGCTCATAACTTTCTCAAAAAGTATAGGGGCACCTCATAATTTCCATGTGGTGGGTTATCAAACACCATCCACCATCTATCCCAAAAATGTGCAGCTATCTATGGGTGCCTACACCATAAAATTGAAATTCATTTTTTGGTGGGTGGAATTGGTTGGTTTGTTTGGGGGTTAAAAAAATGTTGTCACATGGCTTGTTTTGTAATTTTAAGGCCATTAATTTCTTTATAGGACAATCCATTTGCATAGAATTGTCTCCTCTCTTCTCTCCATTGATGCAACCTATCTAGGTCTGCATTAATAAATCAAACAAAATTGACAATAGTTTTCATCGTAGATGGAAACCATGTAATATGGGGGGGGATTCTAGGCTCATTTTTTATTAGATCTATATTTCCCTGAATCACAATAAGGTTTTTTCTAATGCTTTCTCTCAATTGAGCCTAATCTACTATAGGAGGTGGGGGGTTAGGAGGTGGAGAGTGTGGAGGTGTGGGGTTTTGTTGTGGTGGAAGATCTGGATGTATGGGATCAGTAGGAATTTGTGCAACAAGCATAAAATCCTCTATGTTCAATTCTAGATCCATGTAAATGTAATGAAATGGCAACTACATGTTAAACAATTAAAAAATATATATCAACAAACTAATTAAATAATGCACATAATTTGAAAGTTATTTAAAAATCACATTGAACGTGCACAAATTTAGAATACATTTCATTTGAAGACCATTCTATTTATAACATTAAAAAATCCATAACATTATTTAAATCCATAGCATGTACACATTAAATTGAGTCCAGTACATGTACTTGTTAATATGAAGGGTTTTTTGTTACTACCAACTCTTAGAATGCAACTAAAAATGGAGATAATTGTCACACCAAGGTCATAAAATTTTAATATTTAATCCTACCTACATGTTACTTAAAACTAATTATTAACACCTTTTAGTAACCCTTCCAAGAAGAATCATCAAGTATATCTAAAATACAAATCCACTGTATAATTTAGATCGATATGTATACTATAATTAAGATACCTAAAATATCTAAGGATGCACTAAATTACATTTTGTGTACATGGAAAGGAAGCTCATATGTTGAGTCAAGTATAAGTGCTTCTTCATAAAAACTTTGAAGAGGATGGTCCATATTTGTCACAATTCATCTAAGTATTTTATGTTAAACCTTTAATAAATGGGATGGTTCAATTATAAATAGTTTTGAGTTAGATCTATATGTGGTACATAGGATACCTCTCAGTGAAAATAGGGAGGTAAGTTCTAATTATAACTCTAATGGGTAGAAATGAAATTAGGGGGTTTTATTAGAACCCTATGAATGCATGCACTATGCCATTGGTTTATTAAGTGAATCCCTTGAAAGAATGCCCCATAAACTTAGTTTTAGCTAGATATCACTTGATACTTAAACTATAGCCAAATTTGATGATATACATTAATTGATTTATTTAAAATAAATAAAACCACATGGATTAAGGTAAAGACTTAAGATTTAAATTTAAATAAATCACTAGATCAAAATTTAAACTAGGAGTTGGATAAAATGTAGATCAAGAATTGAGAGCTCACAAAAGGCTACGATATCAACAATGAGGCTTCTTTGAATCATTATTGGAAAAATTAAATAAGAAGATTAGTAAATAGAGATTGTGTTCACATGAGGTGAGGAACCATTTAATTTCTATAGGTAAAGGACTAAAGAATGAATTCAAACAAGACACATGTAGATATATAACTTTGATTTCTCAAATTGGGTGTTAATAGGAGGTTAGGGTTTGTTTAGAGTGTCTTCTATTACATATATAAAGGTGGAAAAAGAGAAGGAAAGGTCCCCAAGCTAATTTAGGTTATGAACAACTCAAGAATGAGTGTCAAAATGGGTAAATGATGAAAACCATGTAGTTTAATTCAAGTAAAAATTATACTAGATTCTATTTATATTAGGATTATTGTTAGACAAGGGTGCTCAATGGAGCTCATAAATATCAAGCCTATCATTAATTAACTAATTCATCAATAAGTAATTTATTCTTCTAAGTTTTTATGGGTCTAGAGCTTTATCTTTTGGGGTGAGGGGAAGTTTACTCATAGGTGTGGTTGTTTCCCAACAAGAGTATATCTATAGAGCTAAGGTATATCGATTGTGAATACATTTATTTATCAAGTATGACATAGAATTTAATTAAATCCAAGGACATAAATTGATTTATCTAAATTTTCAAATTTCATGATAAGAGACATGTAAGTTCTCTATAGTGGGACAAAGTAGTTAAGAAGAAATTATAAGTTTAACACTAATATTAATTTATAATCTCATTCATTGTTTTCAAAGCATAATAAAGATAAGAATAAAAAAATAATAGAAGACATTCAAAGGGACACATAGATATATGCTAGTGGTAAAATTGCAATGTACAAAATAAACAAAGATGAGCTTGAGCTCTATTCACATATTGAAAATGGCTTCTTTAAGTACAAAGACTTCACTAAATTTTTTAGTTGTACAATGAAATCATATTTATACATGTGAATTGGTGTGCATAATTTATCATGCAAAAATGGAAGAAATTAGATCTTTACTATATAATTATTTAGAGATTTGATGACATGAAAACATATCTATGTCAAATAAAAAATGTAAGAAACCTCCAAGGAGGGATACTTCTAAAATTATGTGAAGTGAAAGTTAAGAACCAATGACAAGGAGGACACAAAATAAAGCAAGGAAGGAGGGAAATTTCCAAATTAAAATTACTCAATGAGCAAGAGCAACATGATCAATCTTAATGAGATTGAAACTTGTAACCATACTAAAAAATGAGAATGTTTAAACTATAGTTGATTATGGCAATGGTGTAACATAGCAACATGATCAATCCTGATTAGATCTACCTCATAAATTTATGCTATGATTTGTTGAACTAGTTAAGAAACAACTCCTCATTTCTCAACACAAATGGTTACATTGAAAGTATTGATTGTACAAGTTCAAGTTGCACTATCTAAAAGGTGAAAATATTAGGGCTTTAGGTTTAGGTTTTAGGGTTTAGGTCCAAGGATTAACCTCGGGTAAATTAGCGCTATTAGGGACCTATTTTTTGGAACCTAGGGTTTGCCTTTGATTTGTAACGCTCTTTGTTCTATTATTGATGTTTATGGTTTTTTAAATACAATTTAAAAACTATAAAATATCGATCTAAAACAAACTAAACAAACCAAAACTAAATAAAAATTACAAAACAAAAATGCAAGATATAAAGGAAAAAAATGGCAGAATTCAACCAACCTAAAGGTCATTGAGGTCGGTTGTGTGGACGGGAGGAGGTGGCAGTGAAAATTTTCTTCAATCAGGCCCTTTGAAACACATATGCGATCTTGCTTCTCCTTCTCTGGCGCGGCTCAAACTGACAAGTAAAAATGAAACATAGTCGCTTATTTAAAAAAAAAAATCTTTAAGGAATGCATACACGTTTTGTAATGCATACACTTTTTAGGTTCGTGTACTCAAATTTGAATGCATACGCTTTCGGATTTAGGCTTGAGTACTTGATCCGTAATGCGTATGTGTTTTTTAAGAACGCATATGTGTTTCGTGGAATTTTTTTTGTTTTGACCGAAACTTCCCCTCTTCATGGACCCAACTTCTTGCACTTACCCCATAGATTCCACCAACCTGAAAATGATGAAATTACTAAGGAAGACATCCAAACTGCTCAACAAGATCCCAAATTTCACAAGTTTCTGGAAAATATTTTTGAAAGAGATGGGGAAAAAATACTTTTTAATGCTAGCTAACCAAGGTATCAAACTGCCTAATTATTTTGATGTTAATCAACTGAAAGGAGCACCCAAAAGAACTAAAACTGATCCACCAAACACAAATCCAATGGCTGCATTAACTCATCAAATGAAAAATCTCCAACAACAGAGTCAAGACATGCAAAGAGGAACCACAAAAAAGATACTTGATACAAGACATCTGCCCATATCCTTTTGATCAAACTATCAACATGATTCCTTTTCCCAAGCACTGTGAATTTCCAAAGTATGATAAATACAATGGTAAAACTGATCCTATAGATCATGTAAGGGAATTTCAAACCATGAGCCTTGAATTTTCACATGAAGAGACTTATCTGATGAGATTGCTTCCACAAAATTTGGGTGGCCATTGCATGGAATGGTTTTTGAAATTACCACTAGGTATTAGATCCTTTGAAGAGCTGGTTAATAAATTCATCACCCAATACTCCTATAACATCCAACACGAGATCACCATGAAACACCTTTGTAAGACAAAATAGAAAAAGGGTGAATCATTCCTCATATTTTTACAAAGATGGAGAAGATTGTTTGCAAGATATGCTCATGCCATACCTGAAAAGGAAAAGATGGAAATCTTCATTGACAATCTAAATGATGAGATGAGCTATAGGCTTGAATTGCAATGTCCACCCACCTTTGAAAAGATGATTGAAAATGGACTCAAAATTGAAGAAGCCTTGGTCAAAAGAGGAGTCTTAAAAATCTACAATGAAGGAAACAACTCAACAAACTCTTCCAATCATTAAAATAGTAGTGATAAACCAAAATTTTGGCAAAGAAATAAAAATGTTGGTAACAATGATGGTTCAGATGAAACACAAAATGCAAAACCAGTCTTTAACTTGACAGTAGCTGCCACCAAGACCAACCAAAACAACAATCAAAACACCAATCAAAACAACAATCAAAACAATACTGAATCTAAACCACCACCATATCGAACATCATCAAATCGAAGAATATTTACACCTTTGGGATAGTCACTTGAATCAGCATTGAAGGAGCTTCTTGCAGCCAAGGTTATAACATTACCAAAGGCACAAGATTGGGAACCAAGAGTTAAACCTTCATGGTGGAATGATGCACATTATTGTGATTTTCACATAAACAAGAGCAATAAAACAAATGACTACATGCAACTGAAACATTTGGTACAAGATTTGATTGATAGAAAAAAAAAAATTGTAGAAGGACCTCAAACTAATAATGATCATGGAGCATTCAAGAATCCTAATTTACCAAACTACGAAAAAGGGGAATCCTCTTCATCAAACACCAAAGGGAAAAATGTGAACTATGTCTATGATTCCACCATTCTCCATATTGAGGCAGTTAATGATCAAACTAATGACATTCATACCAATGACAATTAAGACCTTATTACAACCAATAATCCAATTAATGACATCACAACTAAGCATGAACAAAACATTGTTACGGCTGAAAATAATCTCCATAACATCAACACCAAATCACATCAAATCAATGACATCATACCAATAAATCTGATCACAAACATGGTTGCAAATGATAATAAAATTAATGTCATTAAAATCAGAGATAAACAAGATTACCAACCTGTCAACGCAACCACAAGAGGGAAGGCCAAAGTAATATTGAAAAGAGCTGCATCTAAAACACTTGTTGCCTCTTTTATATCCAAATCAGTTGTTGTCCCTTCAAATCAGTACAACATAGTTGACCAATTGCAGAAAATCCCAACTCAAATATCAATATTGGAACTCCTTAAAATTTCACCAGCTCACAAAGAAATTCCAGAACAAGCTCTAGTAGCCACCATAGTACCAAATAACCTAGAAGTTTTCCAATTCCAAGCTATGGTGAGACACTTGACCGTGCCTCATTGCCTATCATTTTTTAAAAACGATGACATATCACTCACCCATCCATGTAATGCTACCCTCCACATTGAGGTTTTAATTCACAAACACTGAGTCAAACGTGTTTTAATAGATGGTGGAGTTGGCCTAAATATTTGCACTTTGAAACTTATTCGTGCACTTGGATATTTAGAAAATGCAATTGATGCTAGAAGAAAAATCACTATAAAAGCATATGATGATGAAGATAGATCCTCCCAAGGACTAATTGTGCTACCGATTCAAGTGGGACCGGTTGTAAAAGATATGATCTACCAAGTGTTAGACAAGGAGTTGACATACAATATACTCTTGGGACGTCCTTGGATTCATGACATGCAAGCAGTGTCGTCAACGTATCATCAATGTTTGAAATTCCCCTTCAATGGACAATAGGTTACCATTTCAGCTGATTCCAACAATCCTCAATACTACAACACACTTAAAACAATCCAAGATACTTTTGTGCCACATAACAGGGAAGCTCACACTCCTAGTTCACCCAACAATGAAAGACAATTAAATTCTTTGTCAAATCAACTTGAGGAAAAGGTTTAGTCAAAGGACAAAGGCAATGGTGATTCTACTTCATCAAATCATGAAAGTCAACTAAATTCCTTATCAAAAAATTTTGAGAAAAAGATCCAATTAAAAGACAAAGGCATGGGTGAATATTCAATTGAGCAGTCCTTATGTCTTTCGTAGCTGCTATCTTCTCCTAAGTCATATGGGCAGCCATCAACCTCAAGACAACAATCCTAAAAACCAACCACACTCTTTGATGGAACATTTGTAAAAGCAGGCGCCTTAGTGGATGAATCTGAAGAAAAGGATGTTTTAAATTGGTTGTACAAAGATGAAGAAGCATCACAAGCATAAACTTCCAATGTGTTAACATAGCCATATGGTAAAGGGTTTACAATCCTAGAGAAGATGGGATATGATGGAAAAGGTCCTATAGGAAAAATAAAAGAAGGTATCATAGAACCAATATATCCTACCATAACCAATTCAAAGGAAAAAATAGGGCTAGGATACATAGAAGAGCCAAAAGAGGAAACTAGGAAACAAATTGTTAAGAAAATCCTTCAATTACGAGATAGTTTCGAAACAAATTCCAATGATTATGAATGGGACTCACTCTCTGAAGAATCTTGTCATGAAAAAGAAATTGATTTGATACAAAGGGATGCATCAACATGTATGGAGGAAAAAGCTTAGGGTCTAGACCACTTGAAATTGGATCACATCATATCGATGACTCTACTGAAGATGATCAGACTTCGAGCAAGATAGATCACTTGGAGGAGAGTAACATCATAGACCTTGACATTGCTATCAAACACTTTGATGACATTTCCATCATGACACTCACCCCTTTTGACCTTAGCCAATCTGATGACTCTTTACCATTGGTACACCATGAACTAATTGACTAGGACCAAACCGAGCTGCTTGATATACCTATCTTTCCAAATGATGATGCCATTGTGAACTTCCTTTGTTTTGACAATCCCAAAACATGTTCCACCAATGAATCTCATAACAAAGCTTCAAACAAGGGGAGTGCCAAATCTCTCAGCTGCAAAATAATGAATATAAAAAATTGATCTAATGGTGAAAACCATTTAATGGCAGTATTAGATCAAGAAAAAGTAAAAATAAAGAGCACATCTAATGGTGAAAACCTCTACGAGGCACCGAAAGATGGGAGATTTGACACTCTTCCCAAGGAATATCATGAGAGATCTTCAGTGCTGATTGAACCCACACAATCCATCAATATTGGTATAGTTGAAATAGTGAAGACACTACATCTAGCAACATCCATGACAAAAGAAGAAAAACCAAGCTTTACTAAGTTCTTTGAGGAGAGACAAATCAACTTTGCTTGGTCCTACACTGACATGCCAGGCATGGATCCAGAGCTTATTATGCATCATTTATCTCTACCACCTAGAGTAAAGCTAGTGAAGCAAAAGTTGAAAAAAATGCATCTGCACATTGCCCTTTTGGTGAAAGCTGAATTGAAGAAACTATTGGATGTAGGATTTATCTGACCTATTGACTATGCTGAATGGATCTCATATATTGTACTAGTTTCAAAACCAGATAACAACATCAAGATATGTACGGATTTCAGAGATCTTAATAGAGCTTTCTCGAAGGATGACTTTTCTTTGCCTAACATTGAAATTATCGTGGATTTAACAACAGGTCATCAAATGCTATCACTTATGGACAAATTTTTAGGTTATAATTAGATAAAAATTGCACCAAAAGACCAAGATAAAACCACTTTCACATGCCCATGGGGTACATTCTATTGGAACGTCATGCCTTTTGGGTTGAAGAATGTGGGAGCCACATATCAATGAGCAATGGCAACCATCTTCCATGACATGATGCACTCTTTTATGGAGGACAATGTAGATGACTTGTTGAAAAAATAATTCACTAGAGAGGGACATCTAGAAATTTTGGAAAAAATCTTCACTCAGTTGGAGAAATTCAATGTGCAGTTAAACCCCAAGAAATGTGTATTTGGTGTGACATCAACTAAACTCTTAGGATATATAGTATCAACTAAATGCATTGAGATGGATCTTGCAAAAGTCAAAGCCATCATGGAGATGCCTCCTCCTAAGAATATCAACCAACTCAAATCTTTATAGGGACGATTCTAATCTATTAGAAGGTTCATCGCACAATTGGCAGATAAAACTCATCCTTTTAATCACTTGCTATACAAGAATGTTTCTTTCAAATGGGACGAAAAATGTGAAGAAACTTTTAATCAATTGAAGCAGTATCTGATGTCACCATCATATTGGTGCTGCCAATTGAAGGGAAACCATTATTACTCTACATAGCAACAACAAAGGTATCTTTGGGTGCCTTATTGGCACAGGAAGATTCCGTGAGAAAAGAAAGGGCTATTTATTACATCAGCAGAACCTTGAATGGCTATGAAATCAACTACACATTTATTGAAAAAGCTTGTACAGTGGTAGTATTTTCTACTCAGCAACTAAGACAGTACATGTTAACCCATATCATCAAACTCATAGCAAAAATTGATCCATTGAAGTATCTACTCAACAAAGCTTCCCTAATAGGAAGACTATCCAAGTGGGTAATGATATTGAGTGAGTTTGACATTCAGTATGTGGACAGGAAAATAATCAAGGGTCAAGCAATAGCCGATCAACTAGCAAAAGCACCATTGCAAGATGATCATCCCATGAGCATTGAATTTCCAGATGCAGATGTCCTTACCATGTCAACACAATAGTAGATGTTATATTTTGATGGGTCTTACATGCAACACAAGTTTGGTGCCAAAATTCTATTTGTCGCACCTCAAGGATACACCATTCCAAAGTCCTACAAGTTGATGTTTCCTTACACTAACAACATAGCTAAGTACGAAGCACTCATCATTGGAATCAAGGTGGCAGTCGAATGGAAGATCACAGAGTTGCAAGTCTATGGTGATTCCCAACTAGTCATAAATCAGGTGAATGATGATTATTAGACAAAAGATGACAAATTGATGTCGTATAAAAGAATGGCCGATGACTTCAAGAAGTACTTTGTGGAGATAAAATTTAAGCAGATTCCAAGAGGGGACAACAAAGCTACCGATGCCATGGCTACCATCGCCTCTCTCTTACAGATATCTGAAAAATGAGCTTGTTATGAATTCATGGTGGAACAACTATTTAACCCTGCCTATGATAACCCTGAATCCCAAGTCATATACCATCTAGTTGACGTTGAGGCTTCAATCTATGGGAATATATACACCTATCTAAGAGACAATATCCTACCATTGAATCTATCTTGAAACCAAAAACATAACTTTATTCGACAAGCAGCTCGACATACCTTGATAGCCAATGTACTTTATCGATAAGGTCTTGATGGTTCTCTCCTTCAGTGTCTTGAATGTAACAAAGTTGAAACCGCTTTACGTGAAGTTCATGAAGGTATCTATGGTACTCATTCAAGTTGTCTAATACCAAGCTAAAATCTATGCTATCAAGTGATCTATTGTCATCCATGGATGTCAGTCAGTCCATCCATGGAGTACTTTACAAAGTGGATTGAAGCTATTCCCTTAACTACAATCACTGAAAAACAAATTGCATCCTTCATCCTAAATTACATTATCTATCGGTATGGTACTCCTCAGTCCATTGTCACTAACAATGGTAGACCTTTCAAGAATTAGGATGTCTAGGAAATTTGTGAAAGGTTTCATATCCAGCATCAATTTTCCACACCTTACTACCATCAAGGGAACGGCTAGGTAAAGGCCTCAAACGAAACCATTCTGAAAATCTTGAAGAAAACTGTCAATGATGTTGGACATGATTGACACATTCAACTGAACCTTTCTTTGTGGGCATACCGAAATAGTATCCGCACCCCGACAAGAGCTACACCTAATGCTCTAGTCTATGGATCAAAGGCCATTTTACCTATTGAGGTTGAGATACCATCCCTACGAGTGTCTTTAAAGGGAATTTTAGAGGAAGATTATAGAGTATCTAGGCTACAAGATTTGGAACTATTGGATGAGTGTCATAAACATGTAGTTGATCACCTGAAATCCTATCAATAGAGGATGTCACAAATTTATAATCACAAGGTCAAACTGAGAACATTTCAGGTTGGTGACTTGGTCCTGAAAGAAAATCCCCGCAATCAATAGGATAGGGAAAATAAATGAAATTTTGAACCAAACTGGCTAGGTCCCTTTGTTGTTGTATCAATCTATGGATCAAGAGAATATTAGTTTTCTACACCTGAAGGGGACTTGTTTGAAGAACCCATCAACAACCTGCATCTCAAGAAGTTCTACACCTAATTCATCTAGTGCACGGTAAAAGTCCTGAAAAAATACAAAAAAATGAGAAAATGTCCTGAAAAAATGGTCACCCTGATGAAAAACTGGAAAATAGGCATCTTGGTGACAACAAGAAAAAAAGAAGAAGAGAAAAACATAAAAAAATTGAAAAATTGAAAATACAAAAAAAGTGAAAAAATCAAAAAATAAAAAAAATAAAAAAATCTTAAAAAAGTGCAATAAAAACTAGTGATAACCTAGAAACAGACACTATTTGTGATAGATTAGATTTTTCATCTATTTAAGCATGTGTCGACTATTCACTTTCACCATCATTCTTCCTGTCATTGAAAAACTTCATGTACATATCCTAGCATTGTGGTCATGTCTCACCTTGGATTGGGGGAAAAATCCTGAACTCACTGGGGGAAATAAACTTTGAGCTTAAACTAATAGACAAACAACATTAATACAATGTTTCCAATACAATGATCATAGTGCAACTTAGCATTGAACATCAATCATCAGACTATACACATCAACCATCCATATCAAACAACTAAATCAATCGAATCAAAACAAATTTAAATGGATGATGTTCCTTCTAAATCATGGTTTTATCATGTTAGCATGAATGTTCAACTGTTGTACTTTTATTTTTCTTATCATATCTGTGGAGTACTTGGAGGATGTCATGGAATAGAGGAGCTAGGAAGGAGAATGATATTTTCTTTGTCTGTTGTCTGTGATTTGATCATTATTACTATGTGAATTTTTGTGAGATATGTTCTACAAAGTATCATTGATGACATTTTGAATTTGCATAGGAAAATGATTAACTCTTGTTTGTTTTATGCAAGAAATGCTCAGGTCATCTCAGTTTAATTATACCTAGATGCTTGTGTTAGCTTGCAATATAAAAAGTCATGGAAGTAGTACTTAGGTCATCATGGTCTAATTATACCATCGATGTTTGTACTCACTTTCAACATTTTAAAGGCTCAATGATGATAAAATCATGACAAATTGATTTCATATGATGAAAACATTTGCATATTAGTTTTGCATGGTTAAATAGATTGCATCCATATTGTTTTTTGCATCTGCATTTATGGACTTTCCAAGGCTGACACAATTTTCAAAAGTGTTGTTATCCCTATCATTAATGGATTGAGTACATTTGACATTAACAAAAACATATCATTCTTATGTAGTTACATAAACATATGATACATTAGAAAGCATCATCATAAGCATATCATACATACATTAGAATCATCATAATATTCATCTCATATACCAATCAGATCATATATTTGAATTTGAAAAACACAAAAATAACATACATTGCATCTCATTTTCATAATCAAATCCATCTCATATGGTGTAAAAGCATCATTCATAAAGTATATAGAATCATAAATCATGCTTCATCATTTCATCTTTTCGTTAAGGCATCCATACATAATCATATCATATAAACATATAAGCATCATATAAATGTCACATAGAATATAGCATAGAAATTAAATGCATCCATCATAGGTATCCATCACACAAGCATATAGACATCATATAGATCACTAATCATCGTTGCATATCATATCAATCTCAAAAATCATAATGTCAAGTATACAATGATATCCAAATATGTCAAAAGGTACATCATCAAAGTGGCATAAATCATAATGTCTCAACTGAATCAGTGTATACATCAAATGTCTCAATTTATCAAATCTGACAACACAATGGAGCTATGTGCTACTCCTCCCAGACAATGTTGGCCCTGTGCCTCTTGCTGCACCACTAGATGGTCTTGCCCCTGGATCTCTGCGAGGTAGTCCAGTGACACCCCTATTGGTAGTCCTAGAATGACTAAAGGAACTGGTGGACTGAGCATAACTGACTCGACTCTCTAGAGGCACTACCTCATGATATTTCCCCTATAATACTTGACCTCCTTGGTGGAGCGCCGTACCTCTCTAAGATAATATGTTGTCAATGTACCCTCAACAACTCTGCAATATCTCTACCAAGCCCTCTACGTGATCACACCACTGTCTCAGGCTATCTCTCTCTGTGGTGAGTGTGGAAATTTATGCCTATGCCTACGTCTGTGCCTGTGCCTGTGCCTGTGCCTGTAGTTTTCCCTGTATCTGTACCAACTAACCCTGTAGAGTTTGCACCTGGGTCTGTAAGGAAGCTATATATGTCTACTATTGCTGTGAAGGCAAACAAATCTGAATATGTTGTTGTGCTGCAACCACTAGGGATCTCCTCCTCTGAGCCATGAGCACATCAAACACCGGTCCACCTCTGCCATCAGCTCCATCTCCTCCATCTCCCCCTCCATCACCATCTTCGCCACCTCCACCATCTCCATCGTCATCATCCCCATCATCACTACTCTCTCCCTCCTCCTCCTCATCACCTCCTCCACCCCTCCTTAATCTCAGTGCCTGATCAATATCCAATAAAGGTATTGGCTCATTCAGACTAGATATCCTTGGGAAAGGATGTGAAAAAATTAATGTGCATACTCCTGTGATATGACAACCTCTATAATATTTAGATGGTACTCCAAAATAACTTCCTATAACCCCTGGTACTCCTCAACCACTGCATCATATGATAGGTAAGGTCCCCACTCTAGAATGTCCTATCATCTACTTGCATAAAGAGAAACTCCTTGGGGCATACCCTATACCTGCCCGTACTGTCGAAGCACTCTCCTAAGAAGGAATCTCTTTATAACAAACAGTGTCCTCCCAATCAAATATCTAGCAATGCACACATATGGCATCTTTGTGTCATCCTCCAACAACTGCTTGTAGTCTAGGTAGGGCATCCATGTCACAATATCAAGATCATATAACACCCTTCGCCAGTACTCTAATTTTCCTAGCTTATGTTGGACAACTAGGCTTGTATATACATGAACATATGGCCTCCTTGTTGGACGCTATCTCTCAGCCACTAGACGAGTGACAACTATGTGCTCCCACACCCATATCTGCAGCAATGCAACCCCAATTGAAAAACTGGCCCCTCTAAGATAAACCACCTGGTGAAGATCATGGTATAAGTGTGCTAGCATGCAGGAGGCGCAAGCATATCTAGTCCCATGTGTGATCATGATCTCCAAAATATGACCCCAACTGACTGAGAGTCCCTTGAACCTATGGTCGAGACATAAGAATCCTCCAATAAATCCAACAAGAACACATGGCAGTGTCGCATATGCATCAACCATATCTCACCATGGGACCTCATATCCACAAATCTAGTCATCCTCGAAGACTCTCCTTAATGCATTAGTCCCTCCCTGCTCTGTGGAATCATAGACAACCAGCTTTCCAACAACAACAATCCTCAAGATCTAATAAACATCTCTAAGGTATCCTTTGTCATCTCACGGTAGCACTTCCCAACAAATTTATGTGATTTTTCTCCATTTTTGCTCTGTTTTTGCTTCCACCTTTGTTTAATATATTTTTTGCTAATTTTTTGAAACCGTCGGCACTATTTATCAGGATGACACTATTTTTGGCATTTATTTGTGTTGATCAGGACAAGTTGGCACTAATTTTGGAACTCCTTTGTGTTGACATTAGTACCGCCTTTAGCACCAATATTGACTTCAAGTGTGGCACCACCGTTAGTGTCACATTTGGCTCTGAGTTTAGCTTTGAGGTTAGCTTGCCACTTTTTAGCACCGACTTTAGCCTCAAGTTTAGCTTCAGGTTTAGCATTAGTTT